>VDFB02376500.1:0-16138 GCA_007258455.2 Sequoia sempervirens
ACATTATAATATCTAATTATCACTATTATGATAACTACAATACAAAAAATTACACTCATGACAATTGTGAGTGTTGTGAAAATTCACTATTACTATTATAAATCACCATGAAAACTCAAATGTAGCCTCTATGTAACTCTTCTCTATCAATCAAAAGAATTTTTCTATCTAATGTCAGATCTATGGGGTTTTCATTAGTCAACCTCCTCAAATCCATGGGTTGTCATCCTTAGATTTGGATGCTAGAACAAGAAGTACTCATGGTGATTTTTTATTAGGTTATTCTTGGTTTTTTCAAAGATGCCCTCTTCCAACCATCTCTACAATGTTAACACACCCGAAAAGATAATAAAAAATTCACAATGGTATCAACTAGGTTTACTATGCATGCATGGATTCTTGTACCAATTGACTTTTTTCCTTCACATCAAGCTATTAATGGTGTCCTCATATGGGAAAAATAACTTTGAAGGTTTGGAAGAGGGTCCCCTACAACTTACAACTTTCCTTAGAAAGTATTGTGAGGAGTCCCTTTGGGTTAAAAAATCCTAATCACCATATTAATGGTATTCATTTTCTCCCTCATGCATGCCCTACTAGATGTCCACATGGTTTGGCCTCAAGTGTATGTGGATGAATTTCAATGCCAAATGGAATCTCATGGTGAGGTACATTGGAACTCTATGCATTAATGATATTCTTGATGTGCAAAGTGGTAAGTAGAGACAGAAAATACAAATGGAAAGAGGGTAAAACTATGAAACTATGCCACTGTCATGTCCCCTTTTCTAAAAATAGAATTTACTATTTTTAGAAAACCCGATTTCCTAAGTAGTAATTCAGGACCTACGGATGAATCAAGAAAGTTGGGTTTTTAAAATGAATTAATTAAACTATTATTTAATAATATTTATAAATTATTATTATTGGTCCAAGTTGGGCATGGGTTTTTGGATGGAACAAGTAACATAAAATTTTGGCTTTTAATGTTGCAAGAGAGGGGCTGACACTTGGCAATTTACATGGAACATCTTTATGACAAGAGTTACATTTGAGGCATGCAATATTCCCTATATGTGGTGTTGGATTTTGAGTGCCCAAGTTGGTGTTGAAGTGGTTTTGTATATTATTTCTTGTCTCCAAAGTTTCATTTCATTCTATGCATTGTTTGTCTCATAGGTTGTGACTATTCTTAAGAGGTTGGTAAAGTGATTCAAAGGATGAATCTCTGATGAGTCTACCTATTAGTCCATTTCCTGATGTTTTTATGCATGCTTTCAAACATTATCAGACAATCCTTTTAGAAATTCACCTATGATATGCTACCTTTTTATGCTTATTATACAACCTTGGACCTAAATTATAGTAATGGAAATATGGTTATAATATAGTAGCATTGCATGATTTATATGTGAATATGAATGAAATGTGGATAAAATTATAAGTTTAATCATGGTAGTTAGCTTTGTGTATATGTTTTTTGGATTAACCTCTTGCAGCCCAAGAAGGCACTGTAGCTCGCAACAACTAGAAGTTATAGCTCACAACAAAAGGAGGACTTGGATAGCGAAATATGGGAAGTTCCAAATCAAGTTGTGTGTAATAACTACCACGTGGAGGAAACTAATCGATTTATTTGTGCATTATTCTGAAAATTAATAAGGTGTTGAAGAAGAAGAATTCTTTTGTTAATAAGATTCTCGATGACTGTTTGTGTGTTCCAAATGCAAATCTGTTTTGTAGAGTCTTAATTCTATTAGAACTCTTGTTTCTTTTTAGTTGCAGTTTGAATAATTCAATCTTAATTACATACTTTGATATCTAGGGAGTTGTAGTTAATGATTTCAGTTAGGAGTTGTATATAAAATAAACTCCCCTGTGCTTGTATATAGCTAGTGGTAGAGTTTTTAGATAGTTGGTTGATTTAGTATTTTGTTATCAGTTACTTCTCAGTTTTTAGTTATCATCTACAGACATGTTCATTACTCAAAAATATTTTTCTTGAATATGATCTTGAGCAATATTTTATGTAACCTTTTGAAATGCGTAATGAATAAAGTTCAAGTTCCTATGGATGCATAGAATTTGAGATTTAGATTTGATTTAAGTTAAGTGAAGACAACCACTTGAGTAGGCCACTCAAGATAATTGTTCTTCACTACATTTATAGTTGTTTTACTTCTATTTAGTAGTTATTTCAGTTTATCATTATTTCATAAATCACATGTACATTAGAATAAATTCTCATATGGTGATTGTCAATAATAATTATTCACGTGCATAAATGCATTCAATAGGCTTGTAGTACTCTAGAGGATAGATTAAGTTCAATTACTAGTTTTGATCAGCTTTGAGTTAGTTCATTAATTGTTTATTAGCATCAATTCAGATACAGATTATGTTGTAGGCACCCGTAGCCATTAGCACCAATTTAATTCTTTCATTGTTTTATATTTCTATAATTTTATAGCAAGTATAATATATTTAATAGGATAATCTAGGTAACCTCAATTCTTTGGAGGAACATATAGTCCAGCACCATCACAACTTTACAAACCTTGGTTGACAATTTAATGAAGTCTTTACAATATTGAGGGGATTGTTTAGCTATTCATTCCTCTAAATTGTGTGATTTCTACCAATTTTACAAGATACTAGTTTAGACTACATTTTTTGTGCCATTGTCGGGGATGGTGCTGACTTATTTTCCAAGCTTTCATAGTTTACACTTTGTTTCTTGCATTAGAACTATTAGAATTAATCTTTTTCAACATACTAGAAGGTTACACTAGAACACTGAGCAAGATCGCTACTATACAAAGCTGTATTCATTGTATGTGAAGGCAAAGATACTCTTTGGGTAGATTCCTCCCCTCTACACACCAAGAAGGCATAATAGAAATTAGTGACTCTAGTACTCAAAGAAAGGGTAATACTGAAGAAGAAACTTCCCTATTAGCAACATCTTCTACACCTACAAAGGGGACATACTGAACTATGGGTGATGCAGTGGATGATCATAAACATGAAACTTTTGAGTTCCCAATCACCAACCAAGAAAGGGCTACTGTGCTGAAGAATATCCCTCCTTTAACATTACCAGTCTTTTATGGGTTGGTGACCAAAGACCCAAACACATATTCTTGTTTGAATTTGATTTCCTATGTTGGAGCTATGACTATACCTTTGATGCTCATAGGCTAAAGCTCTTCCCTACCACTCTAAAAGATGCAACCCTAAGATGGTTTATGGGATTAGGCAAGGATGTTTTTCCTGATTGGGATACCATGAAAACATTGTTCTTGTAGAAGTACCATGACTATTGTAGAGGACTTGATAGGAGGAGAGATGACATTTTTAGAATGTCACAAAAGGAGGATGAGCCATTAGTATACTATGTGGAGAGATTTCATTTTTCCTTGAAGAAAAATCCATAAATTAAGTTATCCAGGAAGAATCCCTCAAGTTAGTATTTTTTAGAGGAGTCAATGAGGACTGTATGGATGCCCTCAATATTATTGGGCAAGGGGATATCTCTCAAATGCCATTTGAAGACATTTGTAAGGTCTACATAAATTACTCTAGGACCTTTACTAAGAGTCCAAGAGTAGATATGACATCCACCATTGACAAATCATCCACTAGGGTTTCAAAGATAGAGTTAAGTAATTTTTTGTACAACATAAACAAGGACATTATTAGTCATCTTGCCACTCAGTTTGACACTCTCCATATAAAGGAGAAGCAAGAGGAAGCTGAAGCAATGCTTATAGAATATTGCCTTAGCTGTAGGCAAAGGAAAGCAAACTGTAAATGTAAATGTGAGCTCAAACTCCAATCCTAAACTACACACTTTGTTTCTAGAAATCTAAGTTTTTTGTAGTTTCATCCTTAAAGTCTAAAACAAGGGATATTGTTCCATTTCTTCTCGCCTATGGAAATAACCAAGGAGTTGTTCATTGCTTGTTTTAGTCACAGTGTTGAGGGTATGACATAGCTAGTCTTCCACTTGTATCACTATGCTTAGTGCATTGGTAAGCATGTTAGGTGTGTATTATGTTATGCCATAACACCTTGTAGATTTAGAGGTACAATGTGACATGTTTGGTGTCACATTTGTATTAGAAAAATATTATTCATCTAATTTTTCCCATTGATGTGTTAGGTGAAAGCTTAGGGCATTATAACTTGACTTATGGATAAGGAAATCTAGAACTTCAATGCTAGCACAATAGACTTAGATGTGCTTCCTAGAACTATATTGTTTTCCATATCTTTGATATACATTAGATAGACATAATTTATAAATATCAGTAATTAATTTTTGTATACGACAAACTCGTGCTATTATGATTAAAATATTCCACTTAAACTTTTTTTATTATAACATTAATCAGAATTCATAATGCAACAATTAAAAAGTATCACACTCGGTTATAATCTCCAATTTATCCATTTCATTTAGTTCATTTTAAACTTTTATATATATATTTATATCTTATCGATTGATATTTCTAAGGTATGTTTTACTGCGTGGAGGAGAAAAATTGCGTACTATGTTGTTCATCGAAGATTTTTCTTTCTCCTCGAAAGGTCTACTTCCAGTGAATAGTGAAAATCCACTTCACGAGAAAAAGACTTTGGAGTAGCGAGGTCCACATATTTCAAATTCTAAATTACAAAGCAGTTTGTGTGTTCTGCTTCACTCACTTCTATTCAACTCTGTCTATTCCATGGAAATCTAGAAATTTCTTGCCACAACAAACATAGACACAGTCTCCCTCTCTCTGTGTCTGAGTCATTAAGCACTACTCAATCTATCAATTCAAGTTTTTAACTTTAACAAACTTCTGAATGCTATATATCCTTTTCTCAATTTCCACCTTCCTTGGCACGGCAGCTTGACATGATCATCTCTGTCTATTCCAAGGAAACATAATACAAACGTAGTTCTAAATTTGCACGGCGATTTCATATGTTGTTTCTGCTTCACTCATTTCTTATCATCTGCCATTATTCAACCTAAAGATTTGGACATCACTCCTACTTCAATAGACTACAGTAAACCATGAAATCAATTTGTGAAATAATGTTCACACGCTTAATTGATAAAGTGAAACTGATATATTGACAATCATTTTGGTTATAATAAATCATTTTGCATCAAGTAAAATTAATTTTTTTGGTTGTGTTTATATTTATCTTGGAATTTTATTGTTTTTTCCGTCATGTAACAAGAATGGTTTTGGATTAGATTATTTTTACTTCTTTCATGTATTATACAAAACATATCTCGTGTATTTACTTTTATGTTAAGGTACTCTTTCCAATTAGCGACCCTTGTTGTCTAGGTGATTAGGTTTGCTTCTTTGAATGAAATTAAAATTGGATTCGGTTGCCATTATTTTCCCCTTTCTTGTAAGCCTCAAAAGCTAAAGTAAACTTTTGTTGGGATCTTTAATTTTATTTTTGTGCCTTCATTTTGGATTGGTTGAGTTGTTAATCTAGGTTCTTTTAGTAAAATATTCACAAGTTTGGGAAAGTAATTTTTTAGTACTACATCCCTAGGTTCATTGTTAAGATATATTATTTATTTCCTTTTTCTTTTCATGTAAAATATGGATTCAAAATTAGGATTGGAGTCTTTACTATGATTACTCAAGATTATTCTCATTACATACTACATTCAAAATATAAATATGACAATCGAAGTTTTAAAAAATTGGTGAAGGATAGTTAAAAAAATAATATTTAGAAACTAAAAGGAGATTTATAGGTCATACAACTATATAACCAAAGGAGGGAAGTGTACTGCACAAACATCCCACACTATATATATAGCCACGTACAATGTGCTTTAAGACTTCACAAGGTAGGAATAAAGCACAAAACTAACATAGGGAAACACATTGCAACAAATAAAGTTCAAAACACAAAAAGAAACAAAAACTAGCACTAGGAGTAGGAAAAAGGCTAAGGATAGGCTAAAATGATCATTGAACATGCTACACAACTTTGATACAAAAAAACCCAAGATATATTAGAATATTTATAAGGTATAAATTTTTTGATATTAAATTTTGTCTCCACTTTACTGGATTGATACCACTAAGTGATAAGATTTGATAATAAATAGAAAAATAAATATTGAAAATAATATCATTACATACTACATTCAAAATATAAATATGACAATCGAAGTTTTAAAAAATTGGTGAAGGATAGTTTAAAAAATAATATTTATAAACTAAAAGGAGATTTATAGGTCATACAACTATATAACCAAAGGAGGGAAGTGTACTGCACAAACATCCCACACTATATATATAGCCACGTACAATGTGCTTTAAGACTTCACAAGGTAGGAATAAAGCATAAAACTAACATAGGGAAACACATTGCAACAAATAAAGTTCAAAACACAAAAAGAAACAAAAACTAGCACTAGGAGTAGGAAAAAGGCTAAGGATAGGCTAAAATGATCATTGAACATGCTACACAACTTTGATACAAAAAAACCCAAGATATATTAGAATATTTATAAGGTATAAATTTTTTGATATTAAATTTTGTCTCCACTTTATTGGATTGATACCACTAAGTGATAAGATTTGATAATAAATAAAAAAATAAATATTGAAAATAATATCATATACAATGAAATAAAATATCTTAGAAAAGCATAAAATCTACAAATGTTAAAAATTACAAACATATATAGAAAAGAAAAATAGAGAAATCTTTTAGAATGAGAAGAATGTGAGAAATATATCATTTGACCTAGATAGAATAAACTATTACATATAAAGATAAGTAATGCATGTTTCAAGACCTAGCTTACTTTTCCACTGGGAATCATGAGAAGAGAATACATAATTTAAGGTCTAGTATGGTTTATTTCTAGGAATCATAAGAATCAATGAATCACTAGTACTAGCTTGCTTTGTTATCAGGTGATTTATATGTTTGATAAAATGTAGGAGCACTTGAACTACCATGATTTATTGCTTGGTGATCCAAGATATATAGTATTATTGAGATCAAAATTTCCCTCAATAAATGAGATTACCAACCAATCTCAATTACTCTACACTCAGTTTAACTAGCCAAGGTTTTTGTTTAACAATTAATCTACTACTAAGATTATGTCAGTTAATCCTTTAATAGTTTAACCATAAATAAATATTTTCTTATTAAATAAACAACTACAAAACATAAAGAATAAAATTGATACTAATTATAGAAAAAATGGCAAATAAAAATAAATGAATACAAAAATGGTAAAGGATGAAAAAGAAAAAATAAGACTAAAATATTTGACCTCATTGTGCCAAATGCTATTACTTTGTGTAGATTATAGTGCACATGTTGTAGTCCCATATGGAAATAAATCTCAAGGCATTGGTATATAGTGGAAAATTGAACACTCCATAGTGATCAATCACCATGCCCTTTCTTTAATTTGGAAAGCACATTAACAATGTGTATTTACACTTATGAATATAGATATATGTATATGTGCATGCGATTAGAATATGTGCCCTTTACATTTATGATTTACAAATATTTTAGTATAGTGTGAAGCAAAAGAACAAATTAAGAAATCCTTAGGATGTGTACCTCAAAAGTAAGAAAAAAATAGGATTTCCTTTTCCTTAAAATATAGGCAAGAAAAAGAAGAAAACACCACCATAAATAAAGAGAACTATAAAGGCACATGAAAAAGCATGAAAAATTAAAAGGAGGGCAAGATAGAGGTGATATTAATATAGTTAACATTGTTCATAATGAAAAGAGGAAGGTTTTTTTTTCTAAACCTCACAAGAAATAATCTTAGATGGAAGAAATGTGATATCCATTATATAAGAATAATTGTACAGTTGATTAGAGTACTATTTTAGGTGGCTTAGCAAAATATGAAGCATGAATTTTTTGTAAATCCTTTTCAAGCATGCCATAAGAAGAAGGTGAAGTTTGTATCAACTCCAAAGGAAATATATTATCTTGAGTATCCCAAAGCTACTCAACAAGATCATACTCTTTGATGTTATTAATATGAAGCTAATCAAACTTTTTACCTAATTTTACTTAGGTAACACATATGATACTTGTCACTTTATGTCTCGATTCTTAAGATTAAAAAACATGTCATAATCTTATGTAATTCTATATTCACATTGGCCTTTATAAATAAGGATTTTCCTTTGCAATTCATTCATTTAATCAATAAGCAACTCATTATCATTGTGTCATTTGCATCCTTTGATAGAACATAATTATTCTCTCATAGATAATCTCTCTTGTACTTTTTATAAAAGTTCCTAGATCTTGGTTTGCTACAATCTTTAGCCAAATCTTGCATGATGTAGAGAATTCTATACTAACTCTTACATGGTATCAAAGCTTCTGGAATTTCTTCTTTATCTTCATAGGATATATCTTTGTCTTTGAATTATGTTTTAGAATCATCTCTACTAGATTCTAGATTGTCATCTTCATTAGTGTAGCCTAGAATTCCTAATTTGATTTTGATAACTTTTGGCATCGACATGGAGACAGTTGAGCAGAATTCATATACATCACACACCATCCTTCTTCTCTCATCTTCCTTTCAAGAATGAGAATAAATATTACATAAATTCTTGGTTACTTTTCTTTTTAATGGGAGCAATATTGTTCAACAATATTGGATCATCTTCAACATTCATTGTCGAGCATCTATGATCATTGTAGGAGACTCTAACTTGAGTGGTCTTCTTAGTTACTTTTATTCTTATCTCTTATGGTGGGATTTTTTCTTGCATGGGGTTTTATTCTTCTTATTCTTCATTAGGATCATTTTTTCTCTTTTGGGGAGGAGTTTTGTCCCACTAAGTTTTCTCCTTTTCTTCATTTGTGATATATTGCATTTGTGCATGGGTACCTAACATGCTCTAGTAGCTGAGACCCATCATCATCATCTTTATATCATTTTAATCTGTCTAGTTCCCCCTAAGTTACACTTAAGGGGAGTTGTTGGTGTACAAAAGGGGTGTTTTACCTAGCTAGTTCATCACCTGGGTCATAATGACACTTGTTAGTTAAGTTTACTTAGGTTACATATATGATGTACTTATCACTTTATGTCTCATGTCATAAGATTAGGACACACATCATAATATTATGTAATCTTATGTTCACCTTGGCCTATATAATTGAGACATTCCTTTTGTAAGTCATTCATTCAAATTATAATTAAGTCATTATCATTGTATCATTTACATCCTTTCATTGAATAGAATTATTCTTCATATTTAATCAAGTTCTTGTGCTTTCATAGAAGTTCCTAGATCTTCGGTTGCTATAATCTTTAGCAAAATCTTGCATGGTGTAGAGAATTCTGTACCAAATCTTACATGGTGGACTTATTAGGCATCACCAAAGTGGGTTCAATAAGTTTTCATAAAAAATGCATTAATAAGGAGACTTTTAGTGTTATGAATATAAGGTTTTGAAGAAGAAATTGAATGTGTTTGTTCAATATATGTTCATATATCATTTGACATGGTATGTGAGTCAAGATCTGATGATACCTCATCACCAATGGGGAGAACATTAGTATGAAGAGTAGGGAAGGTGATGTCAAGAAAATAGTCAATATTGTCATCATGAACATTCTAAATTATACTTAGAAAGGAGAGGATATTCCATTAAAGAAATAAGATAATTAGAGAAAGAAAAGGATTTTAAATCATGATATGAATGATTAAAGAGATAAGGCTCTTTATCAATACGAGAAAAAATATTCATTGAAGAGATGATTTTCATAAAATAGGATAAACCCATAATACTAGTTTACAATTTTGATGATGAAGGAAAATTGTAAAAATGCTCCCAAAATAAAATAAAAAATTGATTTTTAAGGGGTTTGTACAAACTAGGGCATTTGCACGAACCCATAAAAGGGTTCGCTAGGACCCCTAGTTTTAGCAAACTCCCCTTTACATGTTGTGGGCGCTCAAACCATATTATGACACATTATTTTTAGAAAGAAAATGGAAAATTCAAAAATAACGGGGATTCGATCAAACCCCCCTTCACTCGAAAGGGTCAAGGGGCGTTTGCTCGAAGAGGGGTTCAAGCGAACCCCCACTTTTGTCCCTTCTCCCCCTCATCCACCAAATTTCTACAAATTTTTTCCCTTCGAAGCTCAAGTTGAGGATGGAAAAAAAGGAGATTTCACAGATCCAATTGGATGATGGTAGTCCTCGGAATGAGCTATCCATTGAATATAATTTTAATATGTTTTGGTTTTAATTTTTCTTTTTTTAACTTGATTAAATATAGGTTTTTCACCAAAAATCAAGCACTATGTTCTGTACATGTGGAAAAATAATAGATTATAAAAAAAAAATTGAAAAATATCAATGCACTAGATATTGATTTCCCTTATCCATAAAAAAAAATTGAATTTCGATACATACAAAAAAAATTATACTTTAGCCAGTAAATCATGCCTAAATTGTAACTGGTTTGACTTTGAAGCTTAATTAAGAAAAAAACATTCAATGAAATGCTATGAAACCAATTACATGCACTAGATATCATAGTTATGAATCTAAATTAAAAAAAATAAAAAATTATCCTTCATAGAAAAAAATTATGTGTTAGCCAATGACACTAGTCTTTAAAAATGGTGTTTATTGTTAAAAACTAGATTTCAAATGAGACGGAAAAAGAAGTGCAATGTGATTCCAATTTTTTTTAAAATATATATTTGTAATCTACAAACAAAATTTCACAAATCACTAGTTTGCATCATCTTCAAATTCTTCACGGTTTAGCTACTATAGGTGTTTGAAAGTGAAGATTTAGTTAAAAAAATTAGTTTAATGCCCATTTTGGCCAAAAATTGTAAACTAGTATTGTGGGATCACCCTATAAGATAAAAAATCATGGGTATTGGAGACATGATAACATCAAAAAAGAGAATAAAAGAGGCGAGTTAGATATGTTAGCCAAAGTAAATTATATTTATTAGGTTTAGGATTATAGAAAGAGGTATGTAATAGTGCCTTAAAATTTGAGGAGAGGAAAAATTGAATTTGGATGGCCAGCCAAACAATTATAATTCTCAACCATCACACTATGTCATTAAAGGTGAAACCATCAAGTCTCAACATTTAATATGTACGAACATGTTTAAAAAATTATATACCCTCTATATTCAATGAACTTATGTTTTAAAATGACCTTGATGATGACTTTAAATTTAATTGATAGAATAAATAATTGAACTTTTTGGTGCACATACTTGTGAGTAATGACCATGTCTTGGATTTTAGCCTTAAAATATATTAAAAAAATTGAAACAAAAGATGAACTTTCAAATCCATGATCTACTCTAGAGAACAAAATCATAGATGCAATTTAATCCAAGAGACATTATTTAAAAAAATAAATCATGGATGTTTTGAACATAATGATATGAAATACACAATGAACACTTGAAAGTAACTAAAATTATGTGCTAAAATAAATTAACATAACATTTAAAATTTATTAATTTAATACAAAATTAAACATAAAATAATTTTTTAATTTAAAAAATTAAAATATATAAATATAATTATTAAAAAATAACTCAAAAAAGTTAATTTTTATTCTATTATATTATATAAAAAGCATTATAAATTAAAATTATTACAAATATAAACTCACTTTCCCTTCCTCATTACTCACTCTTCTCCCCATTATTCAAATCTATCCATTCAACTTTCGGTAGGCACATTTGCATTTCTCTTCCTTTTTTTTTATTCTTGTTTAATTTGAATTATTCTAATCTCTAATCAAAATTGTTGTTGTTGGAGATCAAATAATCTGAAATTTTGCTATGGATTGGTCCTTTGATGTCATTTGTTTTTTACTTGCATTTACATGATATTTCCAGATGACAACTTGCAATATCAGATGCCTCCCTCATGAAAGAGATGGTCTTCTTTCATTCAAGAATAAATTACATACTACACTTCTATTGCATTCATGATAGGGCTTTAATTGTTGTGAATGGAGGGAAGTGGAATGTAGCTTCCACACCTCACATGTTGTCAAACTCCATCTTGCCAATCACCTATAGAAATGGGAATATTATTACTAGTTTGGCAAGAGAAATGGTAAACTTGTTGAAGATTTGTTCCAATTAAAATGGCTGCAACATTTAGAACTAAGTTTCAAGTATTGGAGTGGTGTTCTACCCAAAGGTATTTTTTATGAAGTGATCTTTCATGCTTTCTAATTTAAGTTTTCCCTTGCAATTTGAGTAGTTTTTTCTGGTTGTTTAACATGTAGGTCTATCTGCCCTCCATGAATTGAGACATCTAGATTTGAGCTTCAACTATTGTTATGGTGAAATACCAAAGATGTTTGGCTCCTTGCACAATTTATCCTATCTCAACTTGTGCCAGAACAAGTTCAATGGTACAATTCCCAAAGGCATTTTTTTCAAACAATCTGTCATGTTTTCTGATTTAAGCTTTCCCTTACAATAATTTGAGTAGTTTTCATTATTGTTTAACATGTAGGTCTATTTTCCCTATAAGAATTGAGACATCTATATTTGAGCTTCAATGATTTTGAAGGTGAAATACCCAAGCAATTTTCCTCCTTGTGCAACTTAGCTTATCTCAACTTGTCCAGGGCCGGGTTCAATGGTACAATTCCCTACCAATTGGGGAATCTCTCTCAGCTAGAATTTTTGGACCTATCTGTTGCACATGTGTATGATTTTGGAATATATGTTGAAGTTTATGGGGAAATATATAGTCCTAGTTTATTGTGGAAAGAAAATATGCAGAAATTAAAATACTTGTCCCTTAGCGGGGTAGTGTTGAATATGACAGGAAAGCAATTGGAAGAACCCCTTTTCCATCTCCACAATCTCCAACACCTCCACCTTTTAGACTACATGGTTTCAGGGCACATTCCCAATGCTATACAAAACCTCACCTTCCTCTCCCACCTCCACCTGGCTTCCAATGACTTTGACAGGTTAGTGCCTTTGTGGTTAGGAAATATGACTAGGCTAGTTTCACTTTGGTTGTACGACTGTCCATTATTAAGTGGTTCATTTCCCCTAAGTCTCCCTCGTCTGCCTACTCTAAAAGAGCTCATATTTGGGGGGAACCTAGAGTGAGTGGAAATCTAAGTCAAATGTTATGTGTAGAATGGTCTCAGCTCACCATATTTATTCTTTTAGGCTCTAATATTATAGGAAGTATGCCACCTTGTATTGCAAATATTTCCTCCCTCATTTATTTAAAGTTGACAGATATGGGAAAGACGGAAGGTCCTATTCCTTTGTCTATTGGCAATCTCCCTTCCCTATAAAAATTGATTCTTTATAACAATTCATTCAATGGGGAGATTCCACCGTCACTCGGTCAAATTTCATCTTTGATTACTTTATAGTTCTCTTACACTATGTTGAGTGGAAATATACCGTCTGAGTTGGGTAATCTTTCCTCTTTGGTGGGACTGTATCTTTCTTCCAATTTCTTGAGTGGAAATATACCTTCTGAGTTGGGTAATCTTTCTTCTTTGGTGGAAATTTATCTTGATTCCAATTTCTTGAGCCAGCTTGGTAATATACCTTCTCAAATAGGGGAATTATCAACTCTAAAATATCTTTATCTTAAGGACAATCAATTAAATGGTAGCATTCACATTTCATTTGGAATCCTTACTACTATTATAGACATTTCCTTATCTTCAAACAATCTTTGAGAAATTTTTTTCTTAGTTGTTTTAAAAATTTGATTAAATTTTCTAGTCTTAATCTATCCTACAATGAGTTGATTGTCATCATTGAACCAAAGTGGATACCTACAATTTACTCTGATGAACTACTCTTAGCTTCATGCAGTATTGGAGGTATCATTCCATCATTACTTTCCACACAATATAGATTGAATACACTAGATCTCTCCAGCAATAGCCTATTTGGAAATATTCCAGATTGGTTAGAGATGCTTCCTCAGCTAGAAGATCTTAACATGTCATACAATAATTTGCAAGGCCCTATTCCCTCCAACTTGATTATAAGTGGTCTTTATAGTTTGGACTTGCATAATAATATATTACAAGGTTATCTTCCATTTTTTTCAATTCCAACATCAAATATGGAACTATTGGACTTGTCTCATAATAGATTCATAGGATCTATTGTAGTGGATATTGGTAATATTCTACCAAAAATACATTTTTTAGTCACTTTCAACAAATGATCTAAGAGGTGATATACCTTCTTCAATTGGTCTTCTACAATATATGGAGGTTTTGGATCTCTCAAACAACAAATTATTTAGTAAAATACCTGCAAGCATAACTAATTACTCTATTCTAACAAGATTAAACCTAGCAAACAATGGTTTAATAGGAGAGATACCATATCATATGGGAAGGCTAAGTGAACTCAGTTCACTTCATCTCAATGATAATATGCTGAAGAGAAACTTGCCATCAAGCCTTAAGAATTTTTCTAGCTTGCAAATTTTAGATTTGGCTAATAATCTCTTCTTTGGGAACATACCACCTTGCTTAGGCTAGTTCTCTGAATTGATGATACTTGTGTTGAGGTTAAATAAATTTGAAGGACACATTCCACATCAATTAAGCAATCTATCAAGTCTCCATGTTTTATACATCTCACACAATAGCTTGATTGGTGTCATCCCACCACAATTAGCAACACTGAAAGGTATGAGGAATTCTATAGTGGGATGCTCACATGACAATGGTGATAGCTCCTATTACTACAAAGAAGAGATCCAAGTGTTCAACAAAGGATTAGAAATGGTGTATTTTAGTTTAGTGATGTTACTTATAACATTCATTGATCTATTTTGCAAAAAATCTATCATGTAGCATTCCTTCAGTAATTGGAAACCTTCAAGGTCTTCACACATTGAACTTATTAGATAATAATCTTATAGGAGAGATTCCAAGAAGCTTTGGAATTCTTATAGAGTTAGAGTCACTTGATCTTTCAAATAACAAATTGCATGGCAAGATTCCAAATGAAATGCTACAAGTTCACTTTTTTAGTTTTTTCATTGTATCTAATAATACACTTTGTGGAAAAATACCAGTAGGAGGATAATTTAATACATTCAATTCTACCTATTTCTCAGGTAACCTTGATCATTGTGGATTTCCAGTTAATAATAGATCATGTAGATATGGAAAGAGATCAAATTCTAGTATACCAAATCCTCTTCCTGAAAAAGAAGATGATGAGGGAGGAGAAATTCCATGGCATTGGTATGTAGAGTGGATGCAAGTGTTGTTGTTGGATTTTGGGCAGTGTTTGGAATCTTTGCTATAAAAAGGAACCATAGGAAAAGATTTATTCAAGTCTTAGATGAGATGAAAATTAGTTTATTGAGTAGATTGATAAATGGGCAATAATAGTGGGAAAATATAAAATCATTTTCCTCAAATACTTCTCATGATAATGAGATTGCTTTGTAATTCCATTATACCTAAACAAATATGATATCTTACTTTTCAAGCTTATGAAAAAAGTATTAATTATGTTTTTGATTTCTTACCAAAAAAAAAACATCTTTAAGTTATTTCACTATCTCTTGATTATAATACTTATATAAATAATATGTTAATAAAGTACAAGTATATTTTTATATTTTTATATTTATTCTTTAAATTTAATTTTTAAGATATAATTTATTTGTGTTTTTACATAAAATTAATGTTATTTTTTAATAGACTTTGACTATAGAAGAAATATTGTATTTTATTTAACACAACTAAATAATGTTTTAGCATTTGAAATTATTCATTCAAGAGGTAAATTGCTTTATTATTTACAATATATCATTTGTTCTATTCAAAAGTATGTGTTGATGAGGATCAAGTTTGTCCTAAAAGAATAAAACAATATGTCATATGTGTCTTGAAACTAAGACAAATTAATATTGGTTTTATGTTGTGATTCCCTCTACAAACATTATGACTAAAAGGATATGGATGTATCTTCAAATTCATTTAATCAAACATTATTGTGAGGAGGACACTATATATTTTAGAAATATTAAGATTACATTCCAACTACAAATATGTTTTAAGAATTTTATATATATAT
>VDFB02376501.1:0-36556 GCA_007258455.2 Sequoia sempervirens
TATGGATGTGTAATGATATCAGTGCTTTGTTTTGGATTTTGTTGAAAACCAAGCTAAGGTGGATTGATCAGATTGATGGATTGATGATGATGATAACATTGTTGAGGATACACAACAATGCAATGATAGTGCTATGCAACACAAGGATTTGATGGGATTGATGATGATAACATTGTTGAGGATACACAACAATGCAAGGACTGGATTGATCAGGATTGATAATGATAACATTGTCGAGGATACACAACAATGGAAGGATAGTGTTAAGCAACACAAGGATATCCCAAGATGATGATTTTTTGATTGGATTTGATTGATCATGTTTGATGAAGCTTGGTTTGAAACAAAAGATGTTTTAGATGATGTGATGTTGAGGTTTGAAGTGCAACCTAGATGCGACTGATAGTGATTGTTTGGATAGATGTTCGATGAAAGTTGAAGACTGATAAGGAATTTCTTCTCGTCAAAATATGCCATGGGCTAGTGATTCGGATTTTTTCTCACGAGTGCTTTGACTAGTTTAATTTCAACATTTTCCAATGTTCGGATCGCCACATGAGTAGGAGGATATAGATCAAGATTTATTCCTGAAGCAAGATGTAAATACCTGCCCCCAATGTCTAGCAATGTATGGAATGTTATGGATGGATGCTTGGATAGGTGTATGGATGGATGGATATGCAAAGGATGTCAAGGATTATCTTGCAATAAGATAAGGTGTTTGCATCAAGAAAGCTCATTTGGATAATGCTTCATAGCTCAGATAATGCTGCATAGGATAGGATCAATGAAAATGACCCATGTCAAGATGTTTTACCGTAAGCAAGCGTAAAGCGTGCCCCAAAATTGTATTAAGATCAAGATAACTAAGATGAAGGATGCAGATATATGCGAATGGATTGGATAAATGGTTCATGGATGGATGGATTTATTATGGATGAGATGGATTGAATGCTCGATTTATTACGGATGGGATGAGATGCTTTCATCTGAACTGGCGCACGTAGATGCTCGATTCTACACATGATGCCTGTTTTCCAGGTTTTCATCATGGTCTTGCCCAAAGCACCACCGTAGTGGTTTTCACTAGAGGACGATTTTTTTCTTTACTGTTTTCAATCCTTTTTCTAATTTTTTTGGATTTTTGATTTTTTTGATTTTTTTGGTTTTTTCCAAAAGATTTATGCTGAACCACCTGGTGGTGTTGACATAGATGCCCCTATCATAATGTGCCATCGATATCCTGCCTGAAGGAGCTGCTTTGCTAAGATACGTGCACTTGAATGCAACTTTTGGGGATTCTTGATCTGCTTCGGCCGATACCTCGTGGTTAACTCGCCTCAGGCGCATATCGCCATAAAGTGCCTTCTAAATCCTTATGATGAAGGGTCGCTGCCAATACATGGTCAATGTGAGAACTGGATATCATGCATGGAGGCGTGGATGGAGTGCGTTTAGGGATAAGAGATGGATTGGTTGACAGTTTGGAACCTTTGACTCTCCAAACTTGGGAAGATGAGCAATGATGGGTGGATACGGAAGTGTGCGTGGAATTAGGACCAACTGCTTGATACACTTTGTACGTCGCTTGAAAAGCATGCTTTTGATTTTGTGGACGTCTTTGATGGATACTTTTCCCTCTTGTATTTTGCCCCATAGTTTCTTTGACTAATGGAGTTTGATAGGGATGATCTTTCTTTTTATTCTTTGGTATCCATATGTACTTGATTTGTCCATTATGCTTCTCAGCTTCTTTTGATTTGATAACGTTATTCGTACTTTGATTCAGATATTCCTTTTGACGTTGGTCCCAATTCGTGGATGGGGTGATGGGTGGATGAAGATTCGTGACGTGGTTGGTTGTAGTATTGACATCGGTTTCACCATAAGGATTCTTCATGCTCTCTATGTTGACGTTTGTTTGAGACGAAGTTGCCCCCAATATTGTGGAAGTAGTACCTTCATGCTTTGATTCTGCCTGTTCTGAGATCTCTTGTATAGAATGCACTCTCTGATAAATGACCACCGTAGGTGACGTTTCAATTTGCTGCTTTGCTAACTCTGGATGTTTTATCTGACTTGTTTCCTTGGGCGGATAATGATGGATATCTTTATTCATGATGTCCTCAATCTAAGTTTGGGACATATTCGATCCTGATGTTGACAACTCCATTTGATTGTAGGGAGTTAAGAATCGCTTTTGTAAAAATAAAATCTTGTTTCTAGATGAAGATCATCTAATGCGTCTATCCAGAAAGCATCTCGCTGGTAGATGGAGGAGTAAGTACTATGTGGATGTGATCATCTTGTGTGGATAGGAGAATATCCATTAGATCATTGTAGTATCTTGGAAATACAAATTTTTTATCTTGATTTATTTTGGGATTGCTTTCGATATGCTTTGGATGAAGCTCTTGACATGGGTCAGTTTCAAAGGATGGATCACTTACAAATGGTGCTTGGATATCTTCATTGTACATGGTAAGTGGTTCAATATCCTCAAGTGTTGAGTTCAGGGTTCTTTCATCTGTAACCATGTGGTCAAATGGGATCAACATGTTTTGAAAAGGACCATTGCTAGACTTTGGTGAAAGATTTTGATCATGCTTTGGAATAAATTTTTGAGATATGTCCTCTAACTTGTAAGGTGATGTAGAGACATTTTCTAACATGATCATAGGTGAACTCGATTGCATTATGCTAATTGACCAAATAATCCTAACACTCCTTGAAAGAGATCACTAAAGAGTGGCTCTTGATGTATGGTGAGTTGATCATTGGATTGTGTAGATACATCCTCAATGTGCTTCTCGATGGAGAGGTTTTGATCATTGTTTTCGACAATTGCGGTGGAGAGATTGTGAATGTCTTCGACCATAGAGTCAAGTGATGTTGATATTTCTTGAATTGGCTCATTGTCAATTTTTGTTGGTGGATTTTGATCGTGATTCAAAAGTGACTCTTGACATATGTCGATTTGATCTTTGAATGAGATAAAAACATCTCCAATGTGTTCTTTGATGGATAGATCTTGAACAATGCTTTCATCAATTGTGGTGGGGAGATTGTCAATGCTATCACCAATGGTTGAATGCCCATTGTTATCCCTAATTATTTTTTGTGTTTTTGCTTGTGTTTGTTGGGTAGCTTGAGAGGTTTGGGAAACTTGAGAGGATTGCTGCACTTGTTGAGTTTGTGTTGCTTGTTGCATGGCTAGATATTATTGGAATCCCTTTTGAAAAGCAGCTTGTAATGTCGCGTTATATTGGTTTGATGTGGTGGAATTTGGTGGTGGTGGGGGTGTATTTGGAATCATGTTGGATGTAGTGCCAAGTTGTTGAGATATGCTTGGAGTGATCATGGGGGTGGTTTTTGGAATGATCGAAGTGATAGGGATGATTGGGATGAACGAGGTGATAGGCCCTTGGGAGACCATATTTTGATTGGTTGGAATCATCATTGTTGCTTGATTGGATACCATCTGTTGGTGTGATGTCGATGGTATATTCAAAGGATTTGTCGTGATGGTTTGATTGATGTTAGGTGGATTGATTTGGATGGCATGATTGGTGTTAGGTAAAGGGGGAAGCCCTAAAACAAGGAATGATGTAGGTAATGGTGGTGGAGATTTCCCTTGGCGCAATGCCTCAACTATTTTGGAAAGTTCCGCAATTTGATCTCGCCAAATTTGTTCTTGATTTTGATCTTGACTCACTTGAGATAGTTGATTTGGCTTTTGTTTAAGCAGATTTGGGATGCCTACTTGCGGTTTTTGAATGGGATTATGGGAAAATTGACTTTGGATAATGTTCTGATTTGGGATGATGTTTAGATTTGACATGATAGGATGAACATTGTTGGTAGTGGGAATCATTTTTCCAAAGTTTTCCGAGTTAGGATTCATGTTTCGAAAACTCGCACTGGGTACATCCACATTTGGTTTGTAGGGATTTGGTGGAATGATGTTGCTCGTTTGAAGACTCATGTATTGATTGTTTGGAGGATAGACTTGTAAGTTTGGACTTTGATTTAAATCTATCATGGGGAGATGTGTTCCAAAATTCAGATTGGGCATACTCACACTTGTTGTACCATTGACATTTGTCAAAGGCAATGATCCTATGCATGGAATTTGATAATTGATAGGCATTGCAAGGCTTTGAAGATTCAACTGATTTGGACTACCCAAGATGTATGGATCAAGTTTATATTCCATGTTCTTCTTGTGTTTTGGCCTTGTTGCAAAAGTAACCTCTAAGGTTCTTAGGACCAATGACGATATGGAGGATGAAATGTGTAAATGATATGAGTGTTGAATGTTTAAGGAATTTGGATCAATGCTAGACTTAGGGTTTGATTTTGATTGGTTGATTTGGATGATGAACTTGTAAACCCTAAGATGTTGGATGTGAACTTAGGATGAACTTGTTCAAAGGATGGTTGATTTAATTAAATGTATGAGAAAGGATGCATTCCCACACACCTAATTAAACAAATGATTTTGGTTCCGATGATGTGCCTAAGTCTAGAATGATGTTTTCAAAGCTCTAAAGTTATTTTGGATGGATGAATTTTGATGAATGTGTGAGATGGATGAAGTGTTTGATTTTGATCCTAAGAGACTTAGAAAGACTTTGTTTACCAGGCCAAGGTATTGAAGAACACACTTTTCTCTAAGAGCAATCAAAAGACCAATATGACCAAGAGATATTAAGCATATGTGTGGGGTCCAATTTGTTATCTTTGCTTAATGGATTTATTTTACCAAAAACAACCACTTGATTATGTTTCAAACTAAGATGTCCAATGTCTTAATTTCTTTAAACCCCACAAGATATTTTATGTGGAAATTCAATGAACTTAAGGCAAGGGTTTTCCTATTGTTTACCTTGGCAGCACAACGTATAATCCAATGCTTAGAACCTCTAATAACGCGGAACTGCTAGGGAAAGCGCACATATGGATTGAGTCAATGATATTTGTCTTCAAAAGGGTTTGAAATTTTGAGAATCATGTTGAAATGGTTTGGTTTTGCAAAATGTTTTCAAATAATAAACACTCTGTTTTCAAAACTAAGAACAATTACAAGCTCCCATGGATGTACATAATATTTGTTGGATTCCCACTTGGACAAGTCCAACTACGCCATCTCTAGCATGGTTAGATGCTTGATCTCACTGCCTCCACCCACTCATTAACGCCAATCAAGTAGCCAAGCATCAACACCCATGAAACCCCATGGTATGCGTTTCCATCTCTACCAGAAGACCATAGAGGTAAGTGGCTCTTAACGACCGCTCTGCACCAACAAATAGATTAAGGATTTCCGGAAAATTTCTGGCACATAGGTTCTAGCAAGGGACTTTCCTCGCTCGTGGAGATTGACCCATACCTAAAGAGTCCCCTTCGGACCATCCTCTGCCGTGAGCCAACCAAGGCAGATTATGGCGCTTAACCAAAACCCTCATTTATATCCCTATTGGAAATTTTGGTTTTAGAGAGTGTTACCGCTGAGTCATTCCCTTTGGGTGAGTACTTTTCCCAAGGCAGGCCTCTAAGATAAAACAAAAGCCAGCAAAGACACAACCAGAACTCGATCAGCACTGATGGCACAAAGAAAGAGAATGTAAAATGCCAAAAATGCCCCTCAATACCACCGCAGACAAGATGTTCACAATTTTAAGCCCACAGCGTTTCAGCAATAAATGTATTTTGAGGTTTCCTCTTGCACCCTAGACGGTTTGTGCAGGGGAGAGGGGATAATGACTCTCAAAAGACAATCACACAATTCAAACACTTGTTCATTTTATAACCTTCAAAGAAATTGTGAGTTCGTTTTAAGCACCAAATGAAATATGAAGATTACTTGTCCAATTTTTATCCGAAAACGAAATCTAGTAAGTTTGTCCTAAGATTCCTTTTAAGCCCTTTGCAATGAAAATCAAATTGTTCGTTTTAGACCCAAATGAAAATTAGTGTTCTAAAACAAAAAGATAAGAAACTTTGTGAAGTAGTGTTGATCAACACTTAGCAAGTTAAAAACACATTGTGTTTTCAAAAAAAATCCTCCTCCTTTCATTTTCGTTTGCTAGCCTCCTCCTTGTTGACTTTTCGCTTTCGCTTTTCCTTTGTACCTTCGTTGTTCGTTTGTACCTTGGTTGTCATTCGTTTGCTTTTGTACCTATACACATTACAAAATAAAATCTTAAAATAAATTTATTTTAAGAAATTAGTTGAGATATTTAAAAATAAAAGACAAAACATAAATCCTCCAAATAACCTTTGGGCTCTATGATATTAGCTCACTCAAGTAATAAAGAAATTAAAAAATCAACACTTAATACTTGAGATAACTAAGAAAAAAAAAAAAAAATCTGCACAAGATTTAATGACTTTAAAAACAATTTATGCTCCTCTTATGCAAAGTAGAAACATAACACTAGATTTCCTTTTTAAAATTATGGTTTCTAGATTAGATTTAAGATCATGACTATATTAAAGATCCTAAATACACCTCTTGAACTAATAATTTAAAACACTGATTTTGTCACCCACATGAATAAATTCCTAAGAATGGTTGTCTCAATATTCTATAGACACATTGCATTAGCATTAACTACGTCTTTGATGTATCAATCAAATAAGAGATCAAAGCGCAGTCCTCATTCTTAGCATGAAACAATGTGAAATAAATAGCACAGTTAACAAATGAGATACTCCTCCAAGTTGGCGCACAGCTGCAGGATTGAGCATTCAATTTTCACCATAGTAGTAGGAATATTGACAGTGACTGGTGGGTGCCAAATCTAATGCATTTAATGGACAGTCAATGAACACAATATAGATGTTACATCCCTAACTTTAACTATGATTTACTTTGTACTTTTGAGGTAATTAGTAAATGAGTATGCATGATTCAATGATTTGATGCTTATAAAAAAATGCCTAGAAAAATTAATGTTTCTATGAGTTACGTTTTTCTGACTCAAAATTGACATGTGTTTAAAACTTGTCAAGATGTGATGAATTCATAAGGTTTATGAAAATGATTACTGAAACACTAATCTTGTGTTGTTGATTGCAAGTTGCATTCAAGAAATAGGTTTCTGCCCTCCGAGAAAGGGAGGGAGAGCATCATCAGAGAGAAGGGCATAGATACAAGGAAAAGAGCAGGTTGTCTCCACCTTAGGTCTAGTGTTGGTACTAATTGGTGAACCTAATTGAGTCGGGTAAGTGATGCTCAACCCTTTTGGTATAAGAGTAAATTCTCGATTAGACATGTTGTCAATGTCGTTTAAAGTCCATTTTTAAGTTGTTAAACGTCAACCTAGTCGTTTTGGGATAGTGACATCGCCAAGGTTGAACATTAGTTGTTGTAACTAAGAGAATCTTTTGTCAGCACATCGCTTCTTATGACGTAAACGAATTTATGTTGTGACCTTAACTGCATAATTGGTTGTTCGTTATTGTCTATATTCTTTTAATAGATAAATCAACTTAATAAGTTGAGGAACTAATATTATAGCTTGTTTCCTTACAAAAAAAAGAAAGTCATTATGACAATCATCCTTGAGTTCATTTTAAGGAGTGAATACACCGAGAGACAACAAAAGATCGACGTTGTCGATTGTTTAAGATTGTGTTACCAACTCTAATTTCTGAATGACTTGTCATTTATATTTGTTTGTTTTTGGGATACTTTTAAATGACTAAGCTAGTCGTTGAGTCCATAATTTCGACAAGACTCCTTTTATGTAGGAGTATTATATATCAATAAGTTTGCTCAATTCAATTGAGAAGCTTATTGATTATTATGACAACATAGATATGCCTATTCCTTTAAGTGTTCTTTTATATAGGAAAATGGATTTTGTTTTGCCACGACCGAGAAGGTGAAGGTGGTGAAAGCTTAATAGCTTTTCAAATATTTGTAAAGCCATAAAGGCCGCGAGCTTGTATATAAGAAAATGAAAGTGTTCCAATATAATTCAAATGTTGTTGAACTATAATAAGTTGTGGAACTTAATTTAATGCGGCACGTATTGGAATATTAATTTTTGTTTAAATGTTCTTTTTGATGGCAAAAGTCGTGAAGTATAGCTTGAGAAAAAAAGACATTGGAGGAACCATTGAAGTGGCATGAAGATCTGTTTGGAATTTGGTTTTTATAACTGATTCTTGTCTTCCTTCTTTTTCGGTTGTTGGTGGTGGGAGGAAAATGGTTGGGACGTGATAACGACTTGGAGGAAGTAACGAACTGTGGGGAGTGTATGGAAAAAGGGGTCTCATGGCCAGCGTAGGGGGGAGGAGAAAGTTGAATCTTTGGGAAAAAAAAGAAGATAAAACCGCTATGAAGGGAGCGAAGATATGGATGTTAGAAGTTCGTTAATAAGGGTTGGGAATGCCAGGTGCGTGGTATTTTTAAGGGCATCATTTTAGGAGGTATCAATGAGATAGAGCAGGAGCTAGACGAAGAGATAGGAGGCACAACAAATGCTAAAGGCATGGCGTCCCTGTCTGCAATGCAATACGTGAGTTAACGTCTGAAACCGGTGGTTTGGGGTGTGAAGCGGTGAAGAGAAGTAAATCCCTATGCTCTAAATATTATTTGGAGCCATTCGAAGCCTTGAGTGGCCGTTGCTGGTCTTTATGAAGTTGGTATCGTGATAGTAAATATCAAATCCAGAAGCAAGAAATACATCTTAAATTTGACCCATTGAAATCTTGCTATGGCGCTCGTTCTATGAGGTAATTTTTCTTGGAGGGAGACTAAGAGGATAAGAACAGCTAGTTCAGAAAATGGCAAATATTCGTCAGGCAGTTGGCAAAGATCTAGCCATGTAAGCTATATATCCAAATAGCCATCATAAAGGTACGTAGTCTTTCTTCTCTTTAGTATGGGAATAGTCTTTTCCTTGTACGTATGCATATATACGCTGTGTAGATAATGGTTTATTAAAACCAGTAATGTGATAGTTATGCCTTAACCCAACTCAATCATGAATCATTGTTAGATTTCTTTAAATCTCCATGATGAGAAAGTTTAATTCTTGATTGCCTTGGAATGATTTAGATGCTTAAAGGTAGTTCTAGTATGATACCTCAAACCCTCCTTGGCATAGTCAAGTTTGGACATTTAACCGAGCTTGAGAAAGCTTGTCTTATAATGAAGTAGAGGAATGTTATCTTCTTGATATGTTCCTTATGTGAAATTGAGTCTTGCATGTCTTTTGTAAATTAAACCAAGAGAATAGGCAAGCCAAGGGTGTGGACATTTAAATAGCCTTTCAATTAACGACTATCACTTATGTTGTGTTATCTTGGGAAAGGGAGTAAACTAGGCAATGCAAGGATGAAAATCTCATAGTTCTTGTTCAATGGAACTTATGTTAGTGCTAAGTGCGCAAAAGACGAAGATAGCCCAAGATTGGGTATCGTTGGAATGCTTTAGCTCAAGGTGAGACAAAAGGAGAGATTCATAACTTAATTCAATATGATGGTGGTGAACTATGGTGATTGATAAATGTTTAGGTAATAAAGGAAGTTATATATGAATTCATAACTTAACCTATGTAGAAAGTCAGTAGACTCAAATAGACCAAGGGGTCGAAAATAGATCATTATTTTTTATAAGTCAAATCTTTTTAAGGCTTGAAAGATTAACATAGATCAAGATCATTGATCTGAAATATTAGTGTTCTCTTGATATTATATTGGTGAGGGTAAACCTTGAAAAGTATGTTGTTCATGTACGTATAGTGTGAATCAAACAATGCCAAGTGGTCTAGGAAGGACTAAAAGCATTTGGTTCTTATGATTTGTTACACTTATGATATTACCCTTGGAAAATCAAGGTTGTTGATATTTCCATGTGTTGGGTTTGAGAAGCTAAACCCTAGTATTGAATCAAGGAGGATGTAGGGAGTCTATAACTCTTATGTCGGATATGACATTGTACACATATATATTAATTGACAGTGAAAGGTTGAGAAAACCATAGAACGAGGCAGGAAGTCTTTATAATACCTTAAGAGAATCTTCGATAATGTCAAAATCTCGATTTAACACATCAAGATGTTGGGTATTGAATCTTGAGAGTAAAATAACAGGAAGTCATAAACCCTAGATATTGCAAGGATGCAATAAGGGACTCTTAAAAGGTTTGAAGTACCTAAATTTTTACATTGAATGAATATCCTAGATTAAGGATTAGATCTAAGTCAGATTGGCTAGAATGGATTTTCTATACAGTCTAGTTTGTGACTAGAGTACTAAATAAAGTAAGTAAACTATAGGATGAGACAGTTCCAAGACAAGTCAGAGGTGAGTGTCTAGAAGGCATGACCAATCAGAATGATCATACTTAGCTAGAAGGGATCTAGAGTTGTATGGTCGATTGAGTTTTGTAGGACACATCCCTAGGACTGAGATGGAGAAACTTGACAATTCCTTGTATCTATACTCTTCGAGAAGGGCCGGGTTACTTCTAGTTTGGAAGTGCGCGGGGGACCACTTGAGTCCGTGGTTGGAGGAAAAGCACTCGGATGCTGCTCTCCCTCTGTAGCAGTAGACTCTCTGAGGCTTGTGAAGATAGAGATCGACATTCCAGATGCAGTGAACTCCATGTTCTGGCTTACGACAGACAAAACCTATGAGGTAAAACTATTCTTTATGCTAAGTGTATCTTATGTGATATCAATGAATATTGTAAGGAATTATCTTGATTCTAGTTATGATTACATGTGAATTAAAAAAAAAAAAAAATCTCTCTCATGTTTACTAAGTTTATTTACCTTCTAGTAAATTATTGAATTTACTTTTGTATTAAGAGATGGGTTGTTACAATAGAGAAGATCTGAATAAAGATACGAATCCTCAAAGACACAACTTAACACCAATTTGTAATGAAAGAAACTGATATGAAGTCATAAAGAGGAAACATTGTGAATGATCAGCCACTGCGCCAAGCCTCATGATGGCCTGTTCACATCACAACAATAAATGACCTTCCTATTTTTAAGCGAGTATGGTGTTCTGCTGGCAACAGACTACACCCTGATTCACTATTTTCAAATCTCCTTCTCTGTTATTAAATTCAATGTAGTGCGCAATACGTTAACACAAGCAGTTTTGCAAAAAGTGACACTACCATAAATGAGCCCCTGCGTGGTGATGTTGGCTAGCAGAATGGAATAATTACAATGCACTGACGATGATGTGATGTCTGATAAAAGATAGATTCACTTCCAGCAATACTTTCAAACAAAGGCGTACTAAATTGCAATACTTTCAAACAAATGCGTTTGGTATGTGTAAAGCTGAATTCTTTAATGCCTGCGCAAAGATTTATTGAAAGATGTTTAAGAAATATCATGTGATCACATGAAAGGAAATCATTGTAGTGTGGACGTAATTCACAGATTTGAAATGCAACAAAATACTTTCAAACAACATGCCTTCAGCTGATAACAAACAAGTATTTGTTAAAAACTTGCAAGTAAATATATTTGATAGATTTAAAGCTACGCCCCCCAATGTCATACAGGAAAACTTTCAAAATTAATGCAATTGTCAACTCCAAGCATCAGATGTAAATGTTATTAGATGGCATATGTGCACAACAGCAAATGAGTAATCGCGCCCAAGACTTTTGACAATATTTATTACTACCTTCTCCGCATCAAACCAATAGAAACAACGATAGCATCAGTAGCAGTTTAAAGCAATCAGAAAAAAAAGATTCGTGGCAGTAATTTGGCGCATAGACAAGGCATGAATAATGAGTATGAACTGTCCGACGAAATGCTTTAAAGAACTGCAGTCTCATTATCAAGGCACGTGAACCTCTTGACAAAATAGCTCAAAGAAATGGTTTCAGGCTGCGAAGGCTCTAAAATATTTCAAAGAAAAGAAGGAAACGTATTTGAAAAGGTCTCACTCTCCAACAAATGCACTAAGCTGCAAAGTCAAGCAAGATCTACTGCGCCACTCCTTGTCCTTTTTAAAAGCATTTCCCCTGCATCACATCATGTGAGCCGCATACATTATGCTGAGAACATCTTAAGGAGATCATGTCCCACGTGTGGTTAGCTCTTGGGGCATTAAAGCCAGATCCCAGGCAATTATAGCGTAGACAATCAAATGAATTTATAGCCATAAAAATACATCAGGAACAAAGAGTAGATTGTCAGAAAATATATAAAAGAAAGAGAGCAGATTTAGCGCAATGAATAGGATATTAAAAACGCCAGCCAAGCATTGGGATGCTAGGAATAAGATGATCAATGCGCTTGAAAGAATCAGGTGTTACAAATTTTCCAACTAGAATATGATCAAATGTATTGTATGCACTATGCAAAATGAAATCAAAATTCATTCCAATGATACTCATTTAGAGATGCCTGCGTATGGTTCGATAAAGTAGAGATAGCCTGTATTACAAGAACGTTCTGCAGGAAAACAAGATGACGTTATGAGAAGTCAATGAAAGCAAGCAAGAGAAAGCGTCTTTCTGAAGAAAAAACGTAGCCAACTTGCACTAGTGTGGTCGGCCAACTTGTAGCTGTGGGAGCCTTGCGTGGGTTCTTGAATCTGAGTCAGCAACCAAAAATGGTGGTCCCTGCTGCATGTTGGCAAGCGACGTCCTGTATCATCAGATTATAACCTTGCAATACTCGTCCCTGATAAGGCAAAAAAAATTAATTCAAAGATTCTCTGCTGAAAACAGTTCTTTGCCCTGGTAAAATGATGGCAACGCTCGCTGCAATAAACAAATGTGAAGATTCCACATCTCCTACTGGAAAGAGTTTCCTGCCCTGTTCTTTGTAATTTTAAAAGCCCTCTCAATGTATTAGTATTTGTCATCAATTGCTAAAAATAGAGAATGTGCAGATCGTAAAAGCAAGAGAATGAGCTTGTTGAAAAGGCTTTAGAAACTTTCAAGAAAATACATCTAATCCATGCACGAATGAAAACAGTAAATAAAAATTCTAAAGTAAATGCATTTGGCAGGAGTATGAAAGGCAGCAACATCCATTAAGAACACACACACATCATGAAATAGATCGCGTTGAAACAATTGTTAGAACAACATCCATTAAGATCTCACACAAAGATCATTGAAGCTTGTTTAACCCAAAATATTAAGTTTCAAGCCCTCCTTCTAGCGCCAAGATGTGGACCCTAAATCTGCATTTTGCTCAAAAACAAACAAGCATGAGTATTGTTAGTTAAATCAAGCAAATAAGATATAGAATCCCTATGAAATACTTGACTATAATGAAACATGCAAATTAGATAAACAAAGATGATCAAATGTAAGCATATAAAAGCATAGTCAAAACTCTATTCCATAGTGGATTGGTGTCACATGTGCTAGTGACCCTTTCCCAATCCTTGATCAAAGCTTAAGATGAAAATGCTATGAAGATGGTGGAGTGATGATGAACAAGATCAAATCTCAAGTGAAGAGAGTAACCTTGCATAAAATTGTGGAGGATTTGCTTGAGGATGAAGCCTTTATTTAAAGATTTTCAAAATGCTAAGTGTTGAAGAGAGACCAATGTGGGATTAAAGATTCTGCCAATGAGATAAGGACACTTGTCATCATGTGAGTGTTGATGCATGTGCAGGATTTGGGAAGAGTGCCCATGAGAGGGAAAATTTGAATTCAAATTTGCAATAAATTTTGAGAGGGGGACAAGAAAAACAACAATAAATGCCATGTTTGACTTGTCATGTTGAGGGAAAATGAGGTTTTAATAAATCAATAAAATTGATTTATTGTGCAAGTGGAGATATCTAGATAATGCAAGTGGGATGGGATTAACATTTAATCAGGGTTAGATGATGATTATGCTGATTTAATGCTGATTAGATTATTTGACTTTCAAGACTTTGATAATTGATTTATTTAAATCAGAAAATGATGGAATATGATTTAGGATTTGATTTAAATGGCTTTTTGATTTATTATTAAAAGATTGATGATAATTCTCATTTGATTTTAAATAAATAACCTTAGGCCATGAGATTATTTAAATGAATGGATGAAGGTGATGAATGGATCTAATGCAACATCCAGTTCAGTTGATGAATGAACCTGATTAAATGCAGAATGTAAATTTTGCATGTCTACACAAACTATTTTCAAGTTTTAGAATTGTTTGCAAAAATCTTCAACATGTATACCATGTTGCAATTTATTGTTCTCTACATATTTCTCTCTTATGTTTTATATTAATAGTAGGTCCATTGAAGATGTTAAAGTGATTCCACTAGAAAAGAACTATTATAAATATCTTATGATGAGAGATTACTTAAACTTTCATAATTTATATATTCAAATTATATAAATACATAAACAAAACACAATTTAATCTTAGATAAATATAACTAAACACATTATTTGCATCCAAATAAATAATTATTAAAATACCTTAAATATATTAAAGTAAATATTTTATTTCTATTATTTTAATTGAAAGATTAATTTTGTTTCACTAGATTGATTTTAAAATTTGATATTTGATTCAAAAACATTAATAATATATAGAAATCTCATATTTATAGTTTAAAATTTTATATTAATTATTATTATATTTGTAAAAACTCTTTATTACTAATTATTATATTTTTAAAATCTTTGTAGAAAAAAATCATTGAAAAACTAAATAAATTTATTATAAAATAAGTTAAAATGTATGTGTGAGAATAATTTAATTTTTATTTTAAAATAACAAACAATTTTGTTCATAAATTTTTATTAAAAAATGAACATAATTGAAATTAAAAATAGATAATATTAAAAGAACTATTATAATAATTTTAATATAAATGCAATTTCATAAGTCTTATTATAATCTTGCTACAAAAGACAATTGATGATATTTATTGAAGATAATTTCTTTTCTAAATATTTTTCGTTATAAATTTTACATCTTATTATTTAAACATTGTAAAAATTAGAATTGTATTTCATGATTTTTTTTCATGAAATGTGATTGGTTGCTACTAGAAAAAATAATCAAAAGTTAAAAGAACCCACTCCACTATAATTCCCTTGACAAGAACTAATAATTAATCTTAAAAGTATACTTCACTTAATTGTTTTACTTAATGTGAAATCTCCATCTAATGTAACTATACATTATACTTTATAGTCTACTTATAATACAAATAATACTTAAAATAAAGCATTGTAGGATAAATTCTAGAAATAATTAATAATTAAAATATTTTTATGAAAATTATTCAAATGTTATAGTTCAACATCTAATTTTTTAATCATTATTTTAAACTCTTTTTCATTTTAAAAAAAAAATTCTAACTCAAAAGATTAACTTTCACATAATCATTGACTCACTTAACTAGAAGTGGCAAAAAAATGCCCAAAAAATACCAATAACATTGCAAAACAAAAACTGTTATGCTTGGCCTATGTTTTTTAAGCCAATTATAATCAAGAAAATTAATTTCAAAAATTTGAAAAGTTAAAAATTATATATTCTAGGTTTTAAATCATACATTTGCAACTTCTTGATCTAACTTTTAAAAACACATAACTTTTTAATACTCTTTTCAAGTAGTAAAGTTATTGTTCTCAATATTATATTTATAATTATTCTATTTGATTCATTAAATGAGATTAAATACCTTTAAAATTATCATATTTTTTCGAAAGTTCATTATCTACATCTTAAAGGATTAATGTCAATAATAAGTCACATTAGACAAATCATTATTGCCGAGGCTATTTACGTGGGGGAACCCACCGGGATTTCCAGCAGTTGACGCCGGAAACCCCACGGGGGACCCCACACTATCGTGTTCCCTGCGATTTTGACCTGGTGGACTACACTGCTACGGAGTGCCGGATGATCGAAAGATGAACGCAGAGACGAGCATATATTTTTCTTGTAAATACCAGCCGCTGGTGGTGGAACATCTGGAGTTACAATGGAAGGTGTTTCTGCGGTCTGGGTTGGGGGACGAGACGGTTGCCTCCCACTTCCTCTTCAACGAGAAGGGGGAGGCAACGTTAGCGGAGGCGCAGTTGGAGATGCGCGAGTGCTTCGCGGCCGTACTCGACAACCTCTTCGCTAAAACGCGGCTCCATCTGCAGCAGATCGACATTCTGATCGTGACCGTGTCGACCTTCACTCTGGCTCCCTCGCACGCGTCCTGGATCGTCCACCACTACAATATGAAGGAGAACGTCAAGACCTTCAACATCTCTGGTATGGGCTGCAGCACAAACGTCATCGGCCTCGACATGGCCAAGGATCTCTTCCGCCTCTACCCAGACTCGTATGCTCTGGTTGTGGGCACCGAGTGTATAACCCTCAATGCTAATTATCAGGGAAGCGATAAGTCCATGATGCTCACCAACAGCCTTTTTAGAGTTGGGGGTAATGCGGTGCTTCTTTCGAACAACCCCTCTCCCTCCCTCTCTCAAGCAAATGCAATTGGCAGTTGTAAAGCCAGACTCCATCTAAAGCCTCTTCAATTAATCCATTTTGTGCATACCCTGGAATTAATTCATTCCATGAGACCACAATTTTTTGAGGCATTCTGTTGAACAATTCGCGGGCGTTGTCAATGCCGCTGCACTTTGCATATGACATTCTGTCAAACAATTCATGTGCCTTGTCTATGCTTTGCATTTTGCTTGCTCGACTATGACGACAGTTGCTACTATAACATCTGATAAAAATTCCCCCTTATGATTGTTGGATGTTCATACCCTGTTGCACAACTTACATTTTGGCGCAGGCAGAGGGGATGCTAGGAAAGGTTGTGGAATTTGGCCTCACGGTTGCCAGTTGCATTTGCTTAAAATTTTCAAAGTCGTTTTTAACAAACCCATTTTGTGCAAGTCAAGGAGGATGTTGGAACGGTTGTGCAGTCTGGCTTTACACCCGCCAGTTGCATTTGCTTAAAAGCTTCAAAAGCCTTTTTAACAAATCCATTTGTGTTCATAATCTACAAGCATCGCAGTCCCTACGATCACTTTTTCTTCAGCCATTCTGTCAAACAGTTCACGCACCTTGTATATGCTTCCACATTTCTGCATTCATGTCTGCCAGGGCAGTTGCAACTACAACGTCATCAAACGAAATGAAAATAAAATAAAATTTAGCATTCAAAATTAGAATTTGTTTAATTGGGGGCATTCAAAATGGTGTGTACGGAAGCGTGTGAATGAGCAGCGGGTACAAGTGTCTCAGTCATTCAAAATGGACATGACATCCACAATTATTAGTAATCATATTTTGGATGTGTAATGAATATATCGAAGAGCTGTGGAAGGCAAGTTAGGAAAAATTTTGGTCTATTTTTGCATGCATTTGTGCAGTACACGAGGTCAATTGATAGGCAATTTAGAAAATTGATATTGGTTCTGCAACAAAGATCCCAATGAAGAAGTGATAATCGAGGTAAACAAAGTCAGGTCAGGGCATATTATGTTAAGAAGAAGGGGAAAGCGGTAAAGGAGGTATCGAGGCAGATCGAGGCGTCGAAAGGATCAAAGATCGATGGTGGACGAAGTGTCGGCGCATAAATCCAGGTCGAAGTCGACGGATCAGATCGGCGCGTCAGGCAGAAAATCACGTCAATCAAATCCGGTTGGATAAAGATCAAGGATCGACAATCGATCAGGATTTCTCCGTCATAATAGAAAGGGAGGGGGAATTAGAGATCAAATTTTAATTTTAGAGATGAGAGACAAAGGAGATGATATAGAGAGGAGAGAGAGAAGAAGATAGAGGTAGAGAATGATATGGGTAGAAAGAGATAGAGAGAAGTGAGAGGGAGATAGAAGGAGATAGATAGAGATAGAGTAGGAGAGATGGAGTGAATGAATGAGGGGGGAATTTCCGATCAGTCACTATATATATTCAAAGTTATTCAACCAAATGCCTCCATCTTTTATGCTTTGATGGATGTCCATATCCTATTCCAAAGCTCCCTTTTGGGCACAGGCAGAGAGGATTCTGGCAAAGGCAAATCTTCATAATGAAATAGAATATTGGGTTGGGTGATATTTGTTATACACTCTTCTAAGCTTGGAACCCAAAAACTTGTGTTACAAAAAAAAGAATGAATAAGATTTATATGGGAGCATTGATAAAGTCAATATGAGTTCGAGACAACACATTCCCCAAGACAACAATCGCGCACATTTCTTCTCCATGGAATTTGTTGCTAATAAAAAATACCAAAGTATATCATCCTATCGATGTAAGCATTGCGCCTCATTGGTGCAAGTGCTAGTTAAAATATCATTTCATTTGAAAAAAAAAACAAGTAAACATGTAATTTGCCTTATGTTTTCCACCCTTATTACCAACACTACCAAAATGATTGTGCTTTTATTTCCCACGTCATTCTCCTATATAGTGCATGTTTTTATTTTATGAACATTTAAAAAAAAAAAGAAAGACATTTCATGAGTCGAATCTTAAGAGTCCTACAATTTGATACCCAACCGACTAAAATAAGGTTGTACCACCCCCAATTATAAAAATAGGGGACATTTTACAAGTCACTTTTTTCACATTATGTTATTATTTACACTTTCATTTTCAATCTTTTGAGTTCCCTGGAAAACATAGATTTTTTCTTCTGAAACTCCATGAGAGAGAGTAAAACCTAAGAACAGAAACATTGAACCGTACTCGTTGCTATTAAACTTCATGATGCTCTTTTTAAAGAAACAGAGAAAATGCTCTCACAGAAAAAATGTCTTAAATGTGCTCTGACAGCGGACAGAAGAAAATCGGAATTTAACTGCTTTATACTTTCCATGCAAAGAATTTATTTCTTTCGGTGTTTTCTTGATGTACATATACGCAGAAATCGAACATTACAGATTACCTAATAACATTTTCTTTCCCTACGTTATTGCTGACAGGTTACAGAAGAAACCAGATAACTCCACATGAAACCCTTTGTTTTATGTACAAATAATAGAACGCCATAAATACGCTGGTACTTTCAGAATTTATCTTTCCAGTGGACCTCTTGTGGCTAAGAATCTGAGCGGACGCTCTCATGCCACCATCGAAGACTTTAATTCAGTGGATTTTCACTTTCGAATGTAATTCTAGGGTTCTTAGTTCTGCAAGGGTATCAGAGAGCATTTAATTCTTTATGTCACTTTCGAATCTAATTGTAGTGCAGCAAGGGAAACGGAGAGGATTGCGGCTTTTCGTGCAGTAGAAAAGAGGCCTGGTATTGCTTGACACAGCGAAGAGATTCCGGTGGAATTAAATGAATTGTCATTGAAGGATTTAAAACAGTGAGCATCAGAGGTAAGAAATTAATGTCCTCCACAATTGATGGGATGCCTGCAATAGATTTCAAAGATTTTAGCGAGTATGAGTTAAAATTAAAACAGGCAATTTCTTGATTTAGCTCTCACGAAGCCGGTGGACAAAAATGCTACGTTCGTCGACAGCAGGTTTCGAGAACCTGCGCGGGCAATGCCCAACAGATTTCAAGTCCGTCTCCTTAACCACTCAGATATATTGACGTAATGGTAATGTGGTCGAGTATTATCATTTTAATTCATGACTATTACTTTCAAGTATGATTTAATGTGTTTACGTTAAAGTAGTATTGGGATAAATTATCTATTAGGAAATCTTGGTGTTTCACCTCTATGAGTATTATTGAATCATTCATTGGATTTGTATGAAGCACTACTCTGAAATATGAATCAATAAATTTGACTCGAAAAATATGCAATTAAATGTGATATATATCACCATTTGATATTACAAAAATGCTTTCATCAATAAACATGTTTATTCTAATTATGACTTGAATTCTTCAAGCACTACAAATTTGCTTTGCTACTCAACTAAATCTAAAAAAACAAGTGACTTGCTTTCTAATTGAAATTGTGTGTGAAATATCTAATTATTGATGCTTAACATCTCCATTGACATATGTAATTCATTATTTATAGAAATAAATTTACAACTGAAAAAGATGTGCTTATCAATCCAATTAGTACAACTCCTTATTGAAATGCTTCATTATGCCGAGAGGCGTAACCTACAGTGACAGCACGAGTGGAGCGTGACCGTGTTAAAAAAAAATGTTAACTTATAAAAAAAAGCCGACAACTAAAGAGATGAAATATTATATGTTTCGGTCATAACTTTTCAAACTAATATAAATAGGAAGTAAATAGTGGGAATTAAAAAGAGATTATTACTAGCAAATAGTGCGAATAAATATAGAGGTGGAGATAAATACCGTGAGTGAAAAAAAGTAAGTTATTTCTATTTTCATTTTGTCTAAAAATATTTCTATACATTATAATACTTTTTTAGATTTATTTTTAAATTTTTTTTCAATTATAAATAAGAAAGTAATTTAATATAAAATTTAAATGTATTATTAATTTTTTAGGGTAAAAGGTAATTTCATTATAAACATTTTAATGCTTACATTATAATGTTTATTTTATTATAAGTAAATAATTTTTTAATAAAATATCTATTATAAGAAGTAAATATTTTTTTAGTTTTATTTTTTAGGGTAAAAAAGTAATTCTATTATAATGTTTTTCAATTACAAATAAGAAAGTAATTTAATATAAAATATAAATGTATTATTAATTGTTTTTAGTTTTATTCTTTTAGGGTAAAAAAGTTAATTTAATTAAAATGTTTTTAAAATGTTTTTAATATATGTTTTGGGTATAACTTTTCAAACTAATATAAATAGGAAGTAAATAGTGGGAATTAAAAAGAGATTATTACCAGTGAATAGTGCGAATAAATACAGAGGTGGAAGTAAATAGTGGGAATTAAAAAGAGATTATTACCAGTGAATAGTGCGAATAAATACAGAGGTGGAGATAAATACCATGAGTGAAAAAAGTAAGTTATTTCTATTTTCATTTTGTCTAAAAATATTTGTATGCATTATAATACCTTTTTAGATTTATTTATTAGATTTTTTTCAATTATAAATAAGAAAGTAATTTAATATAAAATTTAAATGTATTATTAATTTTTTTAGGGTAAAAGGTAATTTCATTATAAACATTTTAATGCTTACATTATAATATTTGTTTTATTATAAGTAAGTAAATAATTTTTTAATAAAATATCTATTATAAGAAAGTAAATATTTTTTTAGTTTTATTTTTTAGGGTAAAAAAGTAATGAGAGATATCATTTTTGAGTCGTATTTTTTAAATTCAAAAAGAAAAAAAGCGAAAAAAATACGCCTCGAAAATGATATTTCTCGGCGTATAATATATAGATTCATATATTAAGATAGATAAGCTAGTTTATTTCAATACAAAATGTGTTTTAGATGCATTGTGATCATCTTGTATTCATGATACACAAGGATGCAAAATCTATGATTTATAAAGAATATAAATGTGTATTTCAACTTATCCTAAGAATGAATCCAACTTTAACACAAGGAATTTGTTTACTAGATCTCAAGGAGCCACATCTTCAATTACAATTAACAAGTTTTCTTAGCAATGTTACACCATGAAATGTAAATAAAATTTAAACAATTTAAATTAATTGAGTTTTTGGAGTGAATTAGATTAGATTAGACATTGTCTGATAAAAAGAATAATCATGTCATAAATAATAAATAAAGAGATTGTTTAATTTTGTGACCAAAGAATAAATGTTAGTTGTTGAAGACAATGAAATTTACGTACCTCAAAAATTAAAAATTCTTTAAATATTGGAGGGACTCAATAAACTAATGCTTTGTTTGGGTACCTAAAAAAGAAGACATTGAGGTTTGAGATTTTCATACCTAAAAAATGTGGGTGAATACCAAAAGGTTGTTCTATGGTTTGTGTTGAGTTGACTTCATTAATTTTTACTTATATGTTTTTTGTTTGCGTGGCTTCATTGTTTTAGATCTTTGGGGGGATTCAATTAATAAACTAATGCCACAACAAGCTTGTTCATAAGTTACTAATTAACACCCCTAATTTCATTTTGACCCCTCAAATTTATATTTTTGGTACTACTCTACATACATTAGTATAGTTAAAATCACTCTCTATTTTCCATATGTACCTATTTTTCGTTACATTTTTACATCCTCTTATTAGTTTTACCCTATCAACCAAGGGAATTTATCACTCCTACATTTGACTCAAAACTAATTTTGATTGCCATCTCATATATTAAAGTCTTAACAAAAAAAAAATGATCTATGACAAATATCTTATCCTATAGAAAGCTTTGATTTAAAATAATTTATGCATCTTAGTCCCTGAAACACTACTACACTAATTCTAACAATGAATCCCATAATAACATATTTTCAATTGTTGTATACATATTAATCTAAATTATGATGGAAGGGTTTTAGAGATACCCAGTGATTCTTCTAGGTAGTGTCATGACATTACAAAAATATATTCAATTGGTTTTAAGAAACTTGGGTAGGATTATACTAAACTTGCACAACCTTGGTATGGATATTATTTCTTTTGTTAACTGTATTAAATTTAGGATGAAGTAGATGTCAATATTATGATACTCTAACACCATACAAGGCTATGTGCTATAGAAAAAGATAACTTCACAACCCCAATAAGACTAACATGGTGAAATGAATTTTTTTCTAATTGTCTGATGTAAAGTGATTTGTAGAGGATTCATAAACATTCCACCCCCTTTTATGCATTCTTCCCAAATTCTTATACCTAGTTGTATCACATTAATTAAATTATCTCATTTTCCCCTAATGTTGAAGTAATTATTCGATCAAATTTTGTTTATTTAAAAGGCCCAAATATGGACACATGCAATACTATATTGATTTAGAGGTGAATTGCATGGGTCTAGATCTATTCTATGGCTATGAACTCAATCTCTACCTATATAAATTTAATCTATGATGGTTCAATACTCTATTACCTCTACTTGTAGACATGTAAAATTGACCTAACACTTATCACACGTACTAAATGACATTTTCTCATCATCACCATCATTATCACCTAATATCACTACATTTCACATCAATTGCATCAAAAACCCTAATTTCCTTTATTAATTTAATAATATGACATTATTTAATTAATTCACTTTTCCACCATTTTTTACAAATTAAATAAATTTCATTTATTTAATAAAGTCTTAAAACCCTAGTTTCTTCTATTAATTGAATAATATGACATTATTTAATTAATTCACTTTTTCACCATTTTTGACCAATTAAATAAATTTCATTTATTTAATAAAGTCCTAACATAATTTTAGTCTTCCCGATTAATTAAATAACATCAATTATTTAATTATGTCGCTAATTTACCCTATTCCCCCAAATCAATTAAATTATTAGAACATAATAATTTAACTATGTCACTTTCCCCTAAATTTGAATAATTTAAATAAATTATTCAAAACATCATTCAAAAAATAAAATACAACTTTGTTTGCAAAATTCAAACTTGATTTGCACATTCAACTCAAAAATATTAATTAACTAAATCAATTAATTAATTATCCTCACTCACTTTTATGATTGAGCAAATTACGAACCATCGATTGCTCGATCTGATTGTCTAACTAATCCATCTATTTCCTAATAGATCAATCTATTCTCCAATTTCACATATTATTCAATCTATTTCCTAAATCCCAATAAACACTCAAAATGATATCTTCAATCACACCAATTACGTAATCAATTTTGCACTGATTATTCCCATCTATTTGCTCTCAACTTGCAATAGGTCAGCATGGAACTATTTAGTCCTTGAGAGGTGTCAACAACACAAAATTTCTCTCAACCCCAAGAAGTCAATTTTTAGGGTTACCAAAGGTAAAATCCTTGGTTAGATTGTGTCCAAGGAAGGTATAAAGATTGATCCATAATGGGTCAAATCAATTCAGTATCTCACTCTACCTTCAAGTAAGATAGCAATTCACTCTTTCTTCGGAAAGGTAAATTTTTTGCGTAGGTTTTTCCCTAAATTCGCAAAAAAGACACATCAATTATTGATATGATGAAGGGAAATGATATTTTTTGGTGGAGTGTAGAAGGTAAAGTTGCATTTAATGATATCAAAGAAGCCATCGTGCATGCACCAGTGCTAGTTTTCCCAAACTACACCAAAGATTTCATCATGTATAGTTATGCTTCTGAGCATACGTTATCTGCAATTTTGGTGTAACAAAATAATGAGGGGACTGAATCTCCTATTGCATTCATGAGTTGTCCATTGAAGGCTCATGAGTTGAAATACGAGCTCCAATGGAAAAACATGCTTTTGTTGTGGTTAAGGTAGTGAAGCATTTCAGGTTTTATATACTTAACTCTCATGTCATTGCATTGGTGCCAGATTCTACGATAAAGTCAATCCTAACACAACAAGAATTTGGAACCAAGAGACGTAACTAGATTGCCAAAATCTAGGAATATGACATGGATATCAATCCCATCAAGTTGGTACATGGAAAAGGTTTGTGTTAGCTCATTTCTAATAATAAACTATAAGGGGTATCAAGTGATGAGGACGTAAAAGATGAAGATATTGTCACAATATTGTTTGTTAGTAAAATTGATGAATGGTATTCTAACATTACTTACTTTCTCACTTATGGAGAGTGTCCAGAGCACCTGACATATAAAGAGACTTGAGAATAATCAAACTAAAGGTTGCAAACTTCATCCTTTAGGACATATTGATTTACCCCGCTCAGTATTCTGGGTGTTCAACAATTGGTATCAGAGCTTGGTTCCTTGGAAGGATCTTAGTCGCTTTGGGAAGGTCATGGAGGTTGAACACATGGCTGATAGAAATATTCCTATTCCTCTAAAAGAGATCCCAATAGTTGGATTCATAGAAGAAGATTGCATGCTTGACAAAGATGGAGAACTCAATGTTTCCCTTGAAGATCTTGAAAAGGTTGAAGATGAAAATATATATCAAAAAGAAAACATCAAAGAAGTGAATGAATGCATTAAAAAATTAATAGATTAAATCAAGAATTTTAGAGAAAGGCATAAGGAAGTTAGTGAGAAACTGAAGCAAGCAAATGAAACCATCACTGGTCTGAAAGTGTAAGTTGAAGAAAAGAAAAGAATTGAATAATGATTGAATGCAATGGTGAAAAGAAAATCAAAGGTATGTACAAGGCTTGAACAAGAAGCGGGTAAATCTGAGATCAGATTTGGAGAAAGCAAGGAGTCATGAAGACAAATTAAAAACGAGTGCTACAAAGCATGATGAAATGATTGAAAATAAAAAATTCTCTAAAGACAAAGAAGGTTTGGGATTTGAGATAGGAGAAAATTCAAAGATAGATCAGACATTGAATATTAAAAGGAAGATTGAAGAGAAGAAGAAGAACGAAAAGATCTAGAATCAAAGAAATGAAGCTAGAAGACCATACGTAAGACAACCAAATGCACAAAGAGAAGAGAACAGTCAATCCATCTAGCCACATATACCATCAATTAATATTCATATTTAAGTTGTTTACATATAAGCTATTTACATATGAATATTCATTGTTTGAACATAATAAGTATTGTTTCCTACTAAACAGTCTTAATAAATGTGTTGCAACAACAACAAAAAATAGGTTATGGTAAAGCAAACCTATACTCTCTGTACTCCATTTCGACACTTGTCCCTGAAGGTAACTTTCTACTATACATCCCATAAAAAAATTCTACCCTCTAGCAACATCTACCCGTAGGTGCTCTAGTCAACTAAGGTATCATTGCTCTTTTCTAGCATTTTAAACATTTTTCGCAAATTTCTTCAAAAGAAGAAACAAAATGATAATTTATACTCTAAATTGAAATCAGATTCTATGATTCATAGAGTATTTCAACAATCATTCATATCATTCTTATGACTATTTTCTACTTAACATCTTAAGCATTTTCCTTTTTTAAAAATGTACTAAAAATAAAAGAAGGTATGCCACAAGTATGTGTATGTACATAGACGAATTCTATGTGCATACACATATATGTTCCTACTAATGTTAAAGTTTGTGCATATATTCTGAAATAATCATTAATTCAGATTGCAGTCTTAAAATAATACTCCATTTTATGTATTTCTTTGTCAAAATTAAAGAAAACAAAACAAATCTATGCTAAAAGTTTCGCACATACTCCTCAAATAAACCCTCCAAAACCAAATATCCATAGCTCAAGATCCATATGCATGAGAAGACAAAGCATAAACATAATACACATGAAAGGAACATTGGGCAATACTTCTCAAGTAAACCACCAAGTAGACCAAGAGTGGGGAATGAGAATGCTCCTCCAAGATATCCAAGTCATCATGACTCATCCAAGGACACTCTCCTCATAGGTCCATGTTGGAATCATGTCCAACCAAGGTGTAGTCTCCTCAAACTTCTTGTTGAAATCTCATCAAGAGTAATCATCTCAACAACATGTCTCTAATCACAAGAGAACTCCAAGCCTCACCTAAGTTTCCATGTATCCATGAGCACCTATAACCGATCAATACATTCCATACATCAAATGCAACATAGCACCATCATGATGTAATCAAGAAAATGATCATGTACTCAATACAAAGAGAACAAAACAAGAGCAATGTCACAACTCCAATTGTGAATCTAGAACATAAACATGACAACATGATCTAACCATATCCTCCTAGGAGATCTCATGCTCCATATGAGCATAACATATGCTCTAATTAACATAACATGCATCTATATCATGCCAAAACTCTAATGTTCACAAACAAGAGTATACTATGACATCAATCATCCTATCAAACAAGGATAACATGTCAAAAGAGAAAGCATATACAACACATCAACCAAGGACTCCATGAGTCCTCCATGGAACCAAGATGTCAACATCTCCAATCAACATGAAGATAGCCATCCATCACTAATGATGAAACACATCACTACCAAAAACTCCCACAAAACCATGATACTAAGCTACACATGACATCATGATAACCATATCCTAAATGAAGATCATCTTTGTCTACACACACAACTAAAATGTCAGTAATATCAAGTGAAACCAAGATCTCAAAGTCAAGAAGATACAAGCGCCAACAAACCATTAGGAATATATCCAACACTACCAATCAATCACTATCAAAAGCTCCCACTGAAAAGTGTAACCAAAAAATTGTAAGGAATCTATCATGACATTGTGATAAAACCATCATGCTACAAGTCCCAAAATTGATTAACAGATACTATAAACATCATCCATCCTGTCATCTCAAAACACACATACACATGTACAAATGACCATAGACAAGGCCAACTAACAAAGTCTGCAACAAAATTGAATCAAACTCGGCAGATATAGACAGTTGACATCTAAGTCATCTCACTGCAATCAATAGGTTCCACATACCCACCAATCACATAACTCGTAGATCTAATCACTGAAACATGCAAACTCATCATCACACTCGTAAACTACAAACTGAGATATCAAATAGAATAATTTTGTAGACCAAATGACTCAAACATAGAGTCAACCTCATATCTTATTTTCGAAACATGTCCACACCCAAGTACCATATTCAAGGAACCAAATAAGAATCTAGGAGATAAGAAACAACCTGCTAACACCAAACCAAAAGACCACCACAAACATGATCATGCCATACCAATGCAAAAGTGTACCTGCATAATCATGACAACATAACCAACATGAATATTTTACTACAATCAACTATTACCCACATGACACTCCAAGTTTCAAACCATGTCCAATCATGCCCTCAAAACCAAAGATAATTGTGTACCTATCACCATCAAAGTCCAAATTTGAAAAACATATGTAAACTTGTACCAAGAAGTACCAAACTAATAATCAGTTGTATCATCGTGAAAAACACATGAAAGCATGTACTCCCTCAAGGTTTCACCTCTTGACTCATTCGAATGATCACATAATCACACCCCAAATCTCAAGAAAACATAAGTGCTCAAACAAGTACACAACTCTCTCTACTCATAAAATTGAGAAACTATCAACACCACTATGAAGCAAACTAAACATTCTCTCCAATGCCTATTCAAAATAAAAAAACTGATTTCGTACACAAAATTTATGCTCAAAACTGTGAAACAAAGAACATCTAGCTTTTAGGATCCAAAACCTAGTCAAAATAGAAAAAATAGGAAACTAAACCTATACCACAACATAGTGCATGGAGACAACCTTTTGACAAGTATAAGAAGTCAAAAAATTGATAATCTAGGTGAAAGTTATGCCTATTTGAAAATAAGTGGTTGGCAAGTGTTCCCTAGGTGGAGCTACTAGTGGCCTGCTGGCAGTGATGGCGCACCAGTGATGCTCAGGAGGCACTCCACTGGTGGTGACAAATTTGTAGCTGTAGAAATAAAATTTAATAATTCTTATTTAAACTGCATTTTTAAAAAATTTTGACAGAATTTAAAGTTTATAAATTTCATTTAGAAAATTTGGTGGATGATTTTTTTTTTATTGCTACAGGTTAAAATTTTATAGCTCCACCTGGCCAAGGGCTGAAATTGGCAGCCAACATCTCCTTCGCCTAGCGAGCGCCGCTCAGGGGGCCGAAAGCCATCAGTCGAGGTTGATTGCCTCGTACTGATACTATCGGTACATTTGATAGTGTGTTGGTACATGCAACCATGGGGGCTGGTCTATGGACCCCACCATGCGTCCCAATTTTTTGTTTTTTATTTTTAAACTTTTTCAATTAATTTTTAATTTCTCCAGGTTATTTTTCAAAAGGCCAAAATAATATTTTCTATAGGGCCGAAAATTTATTATTTTTTTCATCGATGGGAATTTTATTTTATTTTTTATTTCTATAGACATAGAAAATTATACAGACATACAACTAGGTAGGCTAATTTTTTTTGCATTTTCTCACAGTAACCAAAATAGGTCAAGTTTTATATGAATTTTAGTTTCTTAGCCAACCTGAATCCAATGGTGAGGTCCATTTTGTCCCAAACAGTTATCTGCAACACTTCCCCCACAAAACCTCATTTGAATGCACATCCAAGAAACTCCTTTGACCCAACATTTTCCACATCCCAAATCTGATAACAACAAACCCAAAACCCTCAGATATGTAATGAACAACCTATACAATCCTCATATCTTGCCATGTATTTCATTATCTCATGCAATACCATAGATTCAAACTTAAACACGATTTGCTCAACCTAGGGTTATCCAATCATAACCATGAAATCCCTGATACCACTTGTTAGGAAAGTTGCAGTCATCTAATGACAATTTTCACATAACCCAAAAGAGAAATCTATGCAAATAAGTATTCAAAATCCATATACAAAAGAATATACAACATACCCATCAAAGGATGACACAAGATATACACTAGGAAAACCATCAAGATGGAAAAACCTAGCCTCCAAAAGCATCCATGACTCATGTATTATTCAACAATAAACATTACAATACATTTTTGGAGTCCTCCATGAGCACCTCCGAGTCATCGAGCCCTCTACAAGCACTCCATTTGAACAAGCATGTACCCACACATCCCATGCCATGATTCACATAGGCACTCTTCAAAAGAAAACTAAAAAACCCAACTAGCCAATCTTAGAAAATTACCCTTGTGTTTGATTTTATATAAATAAGCTCACAAAAAACTACCAAGTAGTATTACATAGAACCATGTGACTAAAACCATGAGATTACAAAACCATGACCCCACATTTAATATTGAGTACTTTATTAAATTACTTTCCCTAATATTAAATAAATACTTTTTTATAACTTACATTATGTCTCAATGTTACATACAATATAAAGTGGCCCAATAATGTTAACTCCTAATTATGCACGTACTTCTAGGTCCCCCTAGGTGCACCACACACATAATAATAAATTAAACATTATAAACATTATGCAAGGTGTACAACACCTAATTCCTAACACTTCAATCCTTCAAGAAAATGAGATTTGAGTGGTGAGTTGCATTTCATTGTTTATTCATTATTCATTTGTCATTTAGCCTCTATCTCTCAAAAGGATAAGCCCTCTTTTATCAAATTTTCCATTGTGGAGGTGGAAACACCAACATGAGGTTTGAATAAGGTAGGCTTGTATATGGAACAATCCTTCCTCTCCTTTTGAATGTGGAGGTAAAAATTCGAAGAGGATTGAAGGAAGATTTGAAGGAAATCCACTCATTCATATATTCAAACCCTACAACTTGACAGGGTGATCCCACAATACTGGTTTACAATTTTTGGCCAAACTAGACACTAAACTGATTTTTTCTAACTAAATCTTCACTTTCAGGTACCTATAGCAGCTAAACCGTGAGGAATTTGAAGATGATGCAAACTAGTGATTTGTGACATTTTTTCTACAGATTCTAAATATATTTTTTTTCAAAATTTTTGGAATTAGATTGCTCTTCTTTTTCCATCTCCTTCGAAAATTAATTTTTTTAAGTAAACACCATTTTGAAGGAGTGATGCTCACCGTATACAACATAAATTTTTTTCCGTGAAGGATAAAATTCTATTTTTTTCGAATTTAGATTTGTAACTATGATATCTAGTGCTTTCATTTGGTTTCATAGTGTTTTATTGAATATTTTTTTCCTTAATCAAGTTTCAAAGTCAAACCAATTACAATTCAAACATAGGTAGACTGTATACAACATAAATTTTTTTGTATGTATCAAAATTAATTTTTTTTTTTGGATCAAGGACTTCAATATATAGTGCACTGATATTTTTCATGTTTTTTTTTGATAATATACTATTTTTCCACATGTGCAAAACATAGAACTCGATTTTCGATGAAAAACCTACATTCATAAGAAATAAAAAATAAATATAATAGTAAAATTAAATTTATTTAAAATTATACTTTTTGGGAAGCTTATAATAAGGACTACGTACTTACAAAAAAATAAATTCTAAATGAATTCATTTGATCCCCCAAAAATTAAACCAAAAGTGGTTTTTTATCAACATTTTGATAGGTGTAAATGAGACTCCGTTATAGGTATGGTTTAAAACTAGCGGGGTTCTATCCAAGGGGGTTTGATCTAAGGTGGTTTGATCAAACCCTCTTCAATTGGAATCCTTTAAATGGAAATTTTCAAGGCTTAAATCATCATATTTTCTAAAAATATGTGATTTCAACAAAATTCAGGATCTCCCATAAATTGTAAACCAATATTGTTGGATCACCCGACAAGATCTAGAAACTCAAATATCTCAGTAAAAGACAAATATCTGACAATAAGATCCGGAAGGAAGAAGCTATAGACTAGGGAATCATTGTGCCCTAGTCCACCCAAAATTAGCTTGTATTTAGACTAGAGGTGCACACATTTCTACTCTTTCCATTTTTTATCTCTAAATTTGACTGTTAGTTTCTAGGTTTTTTTGTATTTACATCAGAACAATGCATTTTCATTATTAGTTAGTTGCATCATTGTATTTTATTCAATAATTCATTCCAAAGCATTCTAATTTAGATCCTAGGGTTGATTGACTCACCTTTAGTTTGCAAGTCAATCTCATATCCTAGCAGATCTTGAGTTCTAAATGATAAGGCATTGGAAAAGCACATGAAATCTTAAGGTGAAGTCCTAGGGTTTCACATTTCCACCTTATCACATGGACTATGTGTAATGTCCTGATTGATAGGTTGATTGAAAAATATCTATAACTTTTAAATGGTTACACATTTTTTGAATCTAAAAGATGTGTCACACTCTATGCTTCAAAAACTATATCTCAACAAAACAACTTCATAAATTTTTTACCAAGTTAGGGTGTTCAGAGAAATGGTTTTTAATATTTTTAATTTTTTTACTAAAAGTTCTTACTAATTCTTTACTTGAATTTTTTTTACAAGAAATATATGTGTCACATCTAAGCATGTGTCCTCTATTTATATTGAAATATTCGAAAAAAATATTTAGTTTTTCTCATACTTAGGTTGGCCAGAAAAATACACATTTTTTATAAAATTTAAAGTACTACTACATTGAAATTTCAAATTTTCATCAAATAAAATTAGTTTTTTCAAAAAAATCCTAGTAGCCTACAAACTGCATTTGATTTGCTAAAATTTTTATTCCTACATATTTTCCAAATTATGTTAATAACCTATTTGAAAATTCTTATGTGAAGTTTCTTCAATTATTTTCTTTAATCAATTACCTATTTAGGGATTTGTGTTCTTATTTGTTCTTTCTTTTATATTTTTTGCACTTATTTCTCTTTTCATTTATTTATTTATTTTTATTTTATTATTTTTTCACTCCTGCACCTTACTTGTTTTATTCATTTAAGTTTGTTTAAGTTCATCTCTCCTATTGTCTCATCTTAATTATTTTCTTTTTCTTTCTTTTATTGCCTTATGTTTTGATTTTGAATTTATTCTAGTCTCATGTTTTTTTGTCTTTTATAACTTTTTCTTTCTTGTAATCTTTAAATTAATATAACAATTTTAAACTAATTATTTTTTTGGTCTTTTTGTTTTCTTTCTATCCTTTTGACCTTTTATTTTGAATTTGATTTTATACTAGTTCTAGCTTTTGTCCTTTTCAACTTATTTAATCTTTTTGCCTCTTATTTCTCTAGTATTAAATAATTATAGTATATTCATTTTCTTCATCTTTTTGTCCTCTTGACACTTTTTCATGGTTGTTACTTTCTCTAGCTTTCTATTTTATTTTAATCATTGAATTATCTATTTATTTTGTAATTTCCTCATTGTTATTTTTAAGCTTTAGTTACCTTTAATTTTCTTCTTTTATATAATATATATAACACTTTCAAATTCTATTATTGGGTTTGACTTGTTTATTTTTTCTTTCCTTGGTATTATTATTTTATTGTTTTTTAAGTCTTTTCTCTTCCTCCTCCATCTCACCCTTTATCAAGACATGTTCTGCAATCTCATCTCATTTTTTCCTCTTCCTGATGATGGATCATTGAGTGTGATCCGAAACGTTGACAAAAAAATTGGCACAGTCGAATCCAAAAGCTTAAATATTGTATATTTTCATTGTCGCTTAGAGGCCTTGTTTGGCTCATCATGATCTTGCATCAACCCAATCATTTGGAGGAACCAACATGAAAAAATAAAAGGACATAAAATTTAAAACAAAATTCGTAGATGCAAATTTGACTTAACATATGGAATAATAGAGGATGGAATTCAAGAAAGGTCCAAACAAAAAGAACAAATAGGTTTTTTCTATAGACTAATCTAATTAGAATTCAACAAAATAAGGAATCACAAGAAAAGGAGGTACCAAGTTTCTTATGAAAGCTTGGTTATGTTTTGATAACAAGCCACCACACGTTCCACAATACATATAGTTGCACTATCTTATCTCTAATATACAAAGAGAGTAACTTCTTAGGCCTTCTCACTTACCAATGCACCACATATTCCAATGGTTGTATTCCTATGGATAAGTTTCTCCTAAGCCTAAAGGGTCCTCTTATATCCAAAGGTATAATGAAGCTAAACTTTGGCTATGTATATTTTATGATCCTTAAGTATGGGTGAATCCTCTCACACCTCACTTCACATGCTGAAACATTCTTAGCTAATAATGACAAATATATAATATTTCAAAACTTTTCGCATAATTTTTTAACCTAGACCACTACTATAGGAAAATAAACTAGGGCTCAGAAAACTCTTTAGTACCTTGGTATTCTCAACACTTTTTGATCACCAAGATCCAATTAAAAAGGTTGAGAGAATATAATCAGTAGTTATAGCAATCCATTAAAAAGTAACTATTAGTATCACACTACTTTCATCACTCTTTAATCACCAAGATTTTATGAGGGTGAGGTGAGAGCATATGGAAGGTAGTTACAATAAGCCTGTTCAATGTTTTTCTATGATTTGAAACCCTAGAAAGAGATGTGATTTCACTTAATACAATTGTATCTACTTGTAAAAGAATATATATAAAAAACATGCTCAACGAACATAGAGAATAGTTACAAATATTGTGGGCCTCTTTGAGGATGCAACCCGCTTAGAAATAAAGCTCTAATAAAAAATGTAATTTTGGGTGATCATTTATTCATTACACTTAATTCATTTAGAAACAACATAGTGAATGAGGGAGATCATTTCATCTTTAGATTTAGGTGGGCCATAGAAGGGGCAGACATGCCCATCCAAACCAAGCCCTGTGCTAATCCACTGGAAGGACTAGTAAACAGTTGGCTCGACTGTTTCTTCGGGGAGCATTTTATATAAACTCATATAATTTTTTTAGCGAGGGGAGAGGTCCTCATAGTGGAGTTGAGTGGTATAGTAGGCTTTCATAGTGGAGCATGATAAATATAGATCAATCAATGTTCATAATATATTTGTTTTATAATTAACTTATCCATCTTATTAAATAATCTATATAAATAATATCAAATATATCTTTCTTTGAGTGTTTATTTTTTCAATAAATTTATTTATATTTAACTTTCTTAATAATATAATATTATTAACATAGTAGAAAATTATTATATATATATATACTATTGGTCTTTATATAGTATTATTAACATAATAGAGAATTATTGTATATTAATATGAATAATATATATATCTATATATATATAGTTATTATATTAATAATATTATTAAATACATATTGATTATAAATATATTAATTTATAATATAATATCCATATAATTTTATTAATAATAATATTAATTAAATAATTAACTAATATATTATATTTTTTATTACATAATAAATAATAAATAAATATATTTATAATAAAATATTACATTAAGATTTAGTTAGTATGTCAAATGCTGGCAAGACAGTTTTGTTCTTTGAAGTAAAAAAATTGAGAGTAGTTGTGGTTTTGTTTAATTTTTTTAACAATGATGAGGAAAGGTGATTTAAATGTTGTCAAATATGAAAATTCTTTGATCACCTATGGTATAACTATTTTTTTTTTCATTTTTTTTGTATAAACAATTATTTTCCTTTCTATGAGCAGACCTATTAACAACAAACTTTTTGTTTCGTGAACAATAATGTCTATTATTTCTATGTTAGGATTTAATTAGGCTAAAATTTTGAGTTCAATTATAATTATTGTTCAATTATGGTTAAGGTCAAGGTCCAATTAAGGTTATGATTTAATTAGGGTTCAAAGTTAAGATTAAGTTCAATAAATGGTCAATTAGAATTAACATTAGGGTTAGGAATTTATTAGGGATAAGGTTACAATTACATTAGGGTTAGAGTTAAATAATTTTGGTATTATAATTTAAGGAGATTTCTTTTATAATTTTCTTTTGTGTAAAAATCAACGCATCTTTCATAAATATTAGGTTAATTAAATAAATAAATAAATATTATTGTAATAAAAAGGTTAAGTAAATATGAAAAAATAAATAAATTGTATAAGTATTTAGCTCTATATTTAATGAAGATATTATATAAATATTAGGAATGCATTTCTTCATACGTTATAATTTAAAAATTTAATGATTATCAACAATGTTTGAATTTGATTATGTACTATTTTGGTTCATTTCTAATGTCATCTAAGTGATCTCCATGTATGTAGAATTGAACTTGAAGTTTGAATCTAAATTTGTAACTCACACACTTGATCTCACTAAATAACATTATTTGAAACTTGTTTGTCTCTATGTATGTGTTCTAAATTTTGTAGGGAACATGTGTTGTTTAAATGGATTTGAATTTTGAAATTTAAATTTAAAATTTTGAGTTTCCTATTTACAAACCTTAAATTGATGCAAATCCTTTTTATTATTTACATCAATATTGTTTATTTTATGTTTTAGTATATTTATTTTACTTGTGTATATGTAACTTTTAATTTTACTTTTGAAAAAGTCAATATTCAATAATTTGGTAAATTTAATTTAAAAAAATTATAGATTTATTTCTTTCTTTTTTTACAAATATTATATTATTAACATTTGAGATGTAAATCATTGTGAAATTTATGACAAAATGTCAAAAAAATATTAAAAATTTAAATGAATTATTAACAAATTTGATATATAAATAATAAAAAATATACTTATATAAAAATTGAATAATATATATTTAATATTTATATCATATAATATCATATAAATATTAAAATCTAAAAATAAATTTATTAACATATATATGTATATATTATAAATTTAATTAATTTAAATTATTTTTTTAATTTTTAAAATCTAAAAGGACAAGAAAATGTATAAAATATCTAGATGGACCTACAATTATAGTTCACACAGGGGAGGCCCAACCTTCTATAGTTGGTGCCTGGTCGATCATTTCGCATCTCACATTCACGTCGCTCCACTACTGAGCTTGAGGAGTTGTAGATTGAGCCATCTTCTATGTGTCACTTAGTCATCTCTGGCTCATTGTCTCTGTAGCCAGAATAAACAAACTTCATTTAGTGGCTTCGTGATCACCCTCTAAATGATCAGAATGGGGTAGAGCCTGAAGATACGTTTTGTACTCTATCAATTTCTTTGTGCCTCTATGGAGTAATCCAATATG
>VDFB02376502.1:0-20210 GCA_007258455.2 Sequoia sempervirens
AATCTACCATTCAATCTCCCTTCCAGACAAAAAAAACTATTGGACAGTCATAACCAGGTTACATAAGCACTAAATCAACAATTATCCTCCAAAGAAATTTTCACCAACACCCCAAAACACAAAACCCTCACTTTTGACAAGTTTCAAGGGGGTTTATTGAAAATCCCACTTCCTAACGCCTTTTCAATTTACCAATGCATCAAACATGCTTCAAATGGCCTGCACATGCTTAATCAATTGTAAAAATATGCTGCCCCAATAGTTTTCAACATCTACCAACCCTTAACCATCAACTTTCACCCAAAACACTCAAATTTAACAACTAGGGCATCATGCCCAAACCCAGAAATGGCCTCCCCTGCTCAAAAAATCCATTCTAACACCTAACCTACCATGTTGGACCCATTCCATCAAGCCACAAGAGATACAGATGTTGGAATGGGCCATTATTCCGTTTTAAGTAACTTCAAACCCTTAAATAGAACTTATAAACCCGCAATTAGTAAAAAAATTGTAAAAACCACAAAACTTAATGAAAATGATTCAAACTTGAACCAAAACAAAGTTACTTCACATATTTATCAACTTTTACGCACTTGGAATCTAATTCTAACTGTATGGAGCCATACAAATCAAAGGAGCAGCGGAATTACATAAAATTATAGAGAATTAGTGTCTTTTCAATTCAAAATTTCAAACTTACAAAAGCCAGCCCTCTTCCAACGTTCCAAAAAGATTTTTAAAGTATTTCACAATGTGACCAATCAGTTCAAATACCTTTCCACTGAGCAAAAATACCTTGACTCTTGAACTTCCAGATTTTGCACTTTTTTTGCATTTGTTTACAATGATAACATTTGGAAATATGGACAAATTTTGCAAAGTAAACCCCTAATGACCTAATTTACATTACCAGTGGTCTATTATGACCTTATTTATTTCCATCCAAACTCAAAACACCTAAACCAATCTAACTAGATCCTATTCTCAAAAATGATGAACATGGTGCCCTGCACCACAAACAAAGAATTCTCTTCAATCCATTCCTTTTAGAGATCATACAACATTCTAAATCTTCCACTCTACTGCTAGTTCTAAGTGCTTCCTCTATTTCTCCCTTATCTATTGGTTTTTAAGTCTGTTTAATTGTTGATATTGTAACATGGTTAGTAGACTAATTATTCATGAAAGCCTTTTGTGAACTTTGGTTGAGTTTCATTACTCTTTTCTTTGTAAAGTTTAAATTAGACTAACGAATCTGTAGCTCTTTTCCAAAAGGTACTATGCTTGTAATTGTAACTAATTGAAAATTTTGCCACATTATAGAGTGCAATGTAGATAGACAATCAAGAAAGTAAAATTACCAATTACTAATGCTTAATCATGCTTAATGTTGAAATTGTGGATTTGAAATTTCATGTGTTATGAATGGCAGCACAAATACTTGGCACCACTTAGGATCATTAGTCAAGCTCTAGAAGCCCGTGCAGTCATATTTGCATCATTTAAGGTAAAACTCTCTTCCACTCTTTGAGATTATTTTCTCTACCATATCACATGCTTCTTTCTTGTTGTGCTTCTATTTTCATCTTATCTCTTAAATCTTTGGAGTGTTTCCTAACATTGATTTTGTGTTTCTATAGGTTGCAGGAAATGAAAATCCTTCCATCCTTATTTCCTTTGCTTCAAAAACAATCACTGGAGGGAAGCTCACTTCAAAGTTACATGCGATTGAACTAGGTGCACAACCAGGTATGGTATTTTGTTGCTTCTTGATTTGCAATTTGAACTAGCTTAAAGTTTGTAGAGTTGTTGGTTTTTCTATAAAATAAGCTCTCTTTTGCTATTGCAGATGAACTATAGGAACTGTAATCCTATATGCATTGCATAAAATTACCTAGGGTTTGATCTTCTTGCACACTCACTATTTTTGCTAACTACCCCTTGAATAAATGAAGACCTCCTACTTAGCCCATTGTCCTCTCTCCTTGTGAATGATGATTGCCTTGTGAGAAGAAGGTTGCCTCAGACTGGTGATTGTTTTTCTCTCTGAGTGATTGGTGATTGCCACCTTTTAAACTCTTTACACCATTATTTACTATGACAATCGACCTTTGTAACAATCACATACAATCCTCAATTTGACAACATAAAAGAGCATATACATGTCTCATTGGCCTATTTCTTTATTATAAAAAAAAGGGGAAATGCTAGTCTACTTTTACCCATATTGCATTGTGCTCCTTTTGACTGACCATGGCAATATTTTCTCCTTAACCTAAGATCACGATGCCTTAAACTCAAGGCTTCACTACAAAGTCAAAACCCTAACGTTGCTCCTCAATGTTGTCTCAGGCCTACTATCCTTCAACCTTACTATCACTACTTTATAATCTACATGGTATTATTCATTGTCACTCATGAAGCTCAAAGACCTTATTGCACTGGGGTTTAATGATCAACATTCACATATTTTCCTTCTATCAAAAATCAACTTCGTATGATTGTCCCTCTACTACCTATTTGAATTGCATTTTGAGCTTGTTGCCTATTAAGTCTAAAACATGAGCTTGCTACTCCTGCATTTACACCTTGCACAGTCATTGCTTTGCAACCATCCTATCACTGCTTCTATTAGTGATAGTCCTTAGACTATTTCCTCCAATGTAAAAAATCCGATGGATGATAAAGCCTCTATATTTCTTTTCAAAATACATGTAATGTGATAAGAACCTCTAACTATACAATGACAATGAATATGCCAAGGGCTTTACTATAATCTATAACACAATTTTGAATTATGACCTAGATTTTATGCTTGTCCTCATATCATTGCTTAGTTTGAAAAGGTTGTTGATGGGATGGCTACATGAGGTAAATATTGTAATTAGGGTGCTTGTATTTCTCTAATAGATGCAATGTAAAAATTCCTTCCCTTCATTCATTTTTTGATCTCTAGAAACTTATTCAAACCATCCAAAGTCCAATATTCTCACTAGGCATTTGAGTCCCTTAGTGAAAGTTGTAGCCTACAAAATTAAACAATATTAATAATTACATATACATATTTTGAGTGGGGGGAAAGTACTAAAGTTGCACATGTTCCACACAATGGGAATAGTAGTCAAAATTAAATACTTTGCATATTGATTATACAGTAAACTATCAGGGGGGTCTTCCGTAAGGAACCTATTTTCAAGGATTTATAACCACACCCAAGGGAAAGTAAGATAAGCAGGCTGCATTTATACAACACTCCTCGATTGGTATTCTTGACTTGTAAAATGAGTATAAGAAAAGACTAAATCTAGGTTTTGGATACATAACTCATTTCTTGAGGACCTTTTACCTTATCCAAGTGGAAGTAGAGTGAGTAGACAAATCTAAAACATTTCTAGAATCAAATGCTTTGCAATCTTGCACATAGATGAAAAGATCAAGCTAAAGGTGAGGGTCTTATATTCCAAGGCTTTATATCACTCTGAAATTGGAGTAAGAAATGTAAGAAACACATTTAAAAGATTACTGACTAGATAAGTAACTGGGAATAATTTTACACCCACCAAAAGATCACAGGCATAACTTTGAGCTCAATGTGAAGAACTTCGTTCTCCATCCAAGTGAATGTAAAACTACTGTAAAAAGCTTTTGACATTCAGTCCAAGCGTTTATTACAATTAGACAATGGAAAAAGTGAATTGAAAACAAAAATAGAAAAAACAAAACATAAAAAAGCATTTTTCTTCACCGAGATGATTAGGAATGAAATTCAACGGTTACCTTTGCTTGTCAAATGAAAAAATAAAGTTTGAATGCTTTAAGTGTCTCTTAATGAAAAGTATGAGTTCTAATTTTAGAGCAAACCAACTACTTCATTTTTTCACAAAAACATGTTTGTTCCGAATATATACCCTTAAACTCTCATGCTCTCCATCACACTCTGTGGAAACCTTTGAATGTATATACCATTAAAAAATCACCTGTATATTAAATATGTTGTATTTTTACCAGAGATTATGAGAAGAGAAGAGAAGATAGTGAGTAGAAAAACAAAAAAATGGACATGAGAAGAGAAAGGAAATAGGTGGAAGAAAATTAAAAAAATCCAAGATATTGGAGAACATTTATAGACATCATGTATTTCCATGAAAAAATATACCATTTAGTTTTGTAACTTTCCTTGTAAATTCATGGTTACTTAGGAAGGCAGCCTATCAAAGGCTCCCTGAATTATATTTTTTCCCTAAAAAGACAATCCATCAAAGCCTATGACCTGTAGAAACTTTTATGTGCAATTGACATTCTATAATCCCCAAACAAGCCACATTCCATTTAATTCAATGCCTGGTTAGATGATCATATTAATAGATAATTCCAATATGGGCTGATTAAAGCTTTTGAAATTCTCTCTTGTTGAAACTCAAGCCTCTTTTTTAATGGGTAGGTTGGATTGAAGAGAAAGCTCTGTAGCTGAGATACTATTGAGTTGAGGTCCACCTCCAAGTCTACCAATTCATCCATGTTATGTATATAGCCTTCCTTCTAGTTGCCCTCCTTATTCTAGGTGGAAAATAGCTGGTCATTGCTAGTTGATACTTCCTTCTGGAAACAAAGGAGGATGGTAAAACCAATAAAGGATGATGTAGAATGTGTTACTGGATAGGTGAGATTGAGATTGGGATGGTTAGGTGCAATTCATTTAGGAAACCACAACACCACACGATTTGTTATTAGGCCTTGTGGTGATGCGGGTGATTCACCGCATCACTGCAAGGCCCAACAACAAACCGTGCGGTGTTGCAGTGGAGGCTTTGTGCATCATTCAAAAGAGGATTTGTGCATCAATTCTTCATTGTTGAATTTTGTGTAGAATATTTTGTGAAGGCTTTGGTGATCCAAAGTGAAACTTACAACTATAATAGCTGATAAAAATCTACTTCCAAATATGCTTTTGATGGATGTTCATATCCTCATCCAAAGCTCCAATTCACACACAAGTAGGAAGGATGCTTTCAAAGGTTGAGGAGTTGGGATTTACACCCATTGGTTGCATTTTCTTAAAATTTTCTAAGGACTTTTCAGAAAAAACCCATTTTGAACATATCCTTTAATTGTGACATTCCATGATATTACATTTCTTTGAGGCATTTTTTGAAACGGTTTGATTTTCTTGTCTATGCTTCCACATTTTCATGTATGTTTAGCAAGGCACTAGTAACTACAACATATGACAAAAACATCCCTACTGTTATGCTTTGATGGATTTCCCTTCGTTATTACTGGATATCTAATGTAGTGCACATTAGTATAATGCAAGCCTAATTTTTAGATTGTTTCATTTAGCATCACCAATATTATCCACAAGAACATTGTCCCTGTTTAAAATGATGGAAATGGTTTGCATCTCTCAGAACAATTTCTCTTGTAACAATCTTGGAGATGAATTTAGATGCAGTGTGAAAATTAGAACATACTTGAAGGTTCTTAACAAATCTAATAGTTGTAACAGGAACCATGTTTAACAAACCAAATGCAATTTCTAACTTTTCACTATGGTGGCAGATAAATGATTCTTTTTTCTTCTATTCTAAAACATTAAGTAAAAGTCTTTAATTTGGAAATACCCTACTACCTTCATTTTCCAAGTCAATTTCTCCACTTTTGCATAAATCTCCCATGTTTGTGGATGTGATCTGTATCCTACACAAAAAAGTATGTACCATTTTATGCCCTTCAATCCAACTACATGAAGGTATCTTTTTAATTCCTCTATCTTTCATCAATCTCCTTACTGTTTGAACCTTGCCACACCTGCCCACTTCTGCACAAATGTTTTAGAGAACATAAGTTGCAACATTTTTAGGATCCAACTAGAAAAGCAATGTTGCTGGAATACTCAGACTATATTCATATATGATCCACAAGCACCAAAGGGTTAACTAGCATCTTAGTAATAATGTTTAGGGTTTCCTCAAGATAGACAACATGGGCACAAAGGTCAACCATGCACACCTAATGATCAAATATATATGTAATGCAATAAGGGTTAATGACGTGTGAAGTATGTATAGCCCTCATCCACTAAACTTGCATGACTACATGCATCTAGAACACAAGAAAAGCTTACAATGTCGGTGTTTCTGAGTGCTTCATTAATTCAAATATTTTGAGAGATTCCTTGCAAAATCCATTTTGTGCACATTCTACAATCATATCATTTCATTCCATGAGATGAAAACTCTTTGAGGCATTATGTCAAACAATTCAATTTGTACTAAATTTTGGTGTCAAATCTTTGGTAATTATGGTTAGTTTCATTACATTCAAATTCCAAATTCTGGGAAATTATATACAATAAATATATTGATGGTTGTTTGGATAGTGAAATTAACTAAAATATATTGTCTTGAAATATCTAGAAGGATTATTTTAATTATAGAGGATTTTGTGGTTATTTTTGTAACAATGATTTTACAATGCAACTAGCTTGCTATTTTCATTCAAGATACAAGTCATCAAAGTCAAGCACATACCAAGAAGATGACACTCTACTTCAAACCCTCAACCTCACTTAGTTTAGTCTACTTACATGGGGATATTAAGGAAGTTGCTAAACAATTAATATATATCATTTGCTTTTTGTGAAGGAGAATCCTGTGAGATCCAATATGGAAGTGGACCAGGGTTGACATTTTTGTTTTCTAAGTCTGATGGCATTCTTGGGCTTGGTTTTGAGGAAATTTTTGTTGATAATGTTGTTCCAGTCTGGTTAGTGTTGATAGCCTTCATTCTATAATTTCAACTTCATTCTATAATATGAGCATATCACCTTTCTTAAACTTTGAACAAGCTTCTAAAATCAAGGGTTCAATATGCATATTTCAGGCCTATGTTTAACACTCTTTTTATGGAATTTGTTGAGAAGGCTACAATTTTTTAATTGATTTATCTTTCTACTATGTTTGGACTTACTTTTGTAAACTTGCAATATACAATGCACTTTTATTCTTTCTGAATTGAGACTAATAGTAATTTTGTTGGTTGTATTGAGGCACAACTTCATTCATGGTGGAAAAGGAAGCACCATGTTGCTCATATCAGATGTCACGTTGCATATAAAGGAGGAAAGATTCTAGGGTTATTGTTGACTGCATTAAATGAGAGAGCTTCATATATGGGACATGATCAACACTCCCTCTTGGATTATACATGTTACAACTTGCTCTAGGAATATTTCCCGCGTTGTAGAAGTTTTAAGAGATGAAAAGGGCATGTGCTCGCATTGAAGGGATCCAAGCATGCATTTCCATCATTGCGGAAGTTTTTTAGAGAAGTTTCTTTCTTGTTAATTATGTGCATTGTAACTCATATTTTCAGTCTTGTGACAAAATAAAAATGGTAATACTCTATTCTTTTAAGCATTTTTCAAGCAAGATAGATATTTCAGACTTGTGCAAGCTATAAGAACACCTTTCTTTTAATAAAGTTAAGTGGTTTTTCCTTCTCAATGGCTATCTTATTGGGTGCAATTGACTATTGATGTGTATTTCTATGTTTTATGTTTAAATCTTCAAATATTAGTCAATTAAAATGACTAAATATACTACTAATTGACATCAATTAATAATTAAATTGACTAAATATACTACCATTTGACATAAATCAGTGAATAGTGAATAAATATGACTAAATATATGACCAGTGAAATCAGTGAATAAAAATGACTAAATAAGTGACCAGTTAACAATAATCAATGACTAAATTAGCGACTAAATATATCAATGAATAAAAAATGACTAAATAAGTGACCAGATTACAACAATCAATGAATAAATATACTACCAAATCGATCAATCAAAACAACCAATAAATGACTAAAAATGGTTTAGTCTTCAATTTGGTCGTATTATAAATGGTTGGCAATAAACTACTAATGGTCACGTGATCATGTTTGGTCATTTATATGCAATTTTTAGTATTTTTTTAATCATATATTGTTGTTTTTATACTAGTGTCTTGGAAAAATGTTTTGTATAAGCAATCATTTGTGCTTTATGCTTTATGCCAATTAGTCCAATATATTATAGTGTGTTTTTTATATGAGATAGTGCAGAGATAGTGCATTTGTAATAACCCATCCTAAATTATTACTTAATTTTATATTATTGCAATGACATTATGAATATTTAATTTAAAAAGATATAACTAAGTAGCTATAGTCAATCATTGCAATACATGTCTAATTAAAATGAGTCAAAGATTTATATATATATTCAAATGTTCTTTATAAGCAATCATTTGTGCTTTATGCTTTATGCCAGTTAATCCAATATATTATAGTGTGTTTTTGATATGAGATAGTGCAGAGATAGTGCATTTGTAATAACCCATCCTAAATTATTACTTAATTTTATATTATTGCAATGACATTATGAATATTTAATTTAAAAAGACATAACTAAGTAGCTATAGTCAATCATTGCAATACATGTCTAATTAAAATGAGTCAAAGATTTATATATATATTCAAATGTTCTTTATAAGCAATCATTTGTGCTTTATGCTTTATGCCAGTTAATCCAATATATTATAGTGTGTTTTTGATATGAGATAGTGCAGAGATAGTGCATTTGTAATAACCCATCCTAAATTATTACTTAATTTTATATTATTGCAATGACATTATGAATATTTAATTTAAAAAGACATAACTAAGTAGCTATAGTCAATCATAGCAACACATGTCTAATTAAAATGAGTCAAATATTTATATATATATTCAAATCGAATTTCAATTACAATATCCAACTTCCACTTGTCTCCTAGGCCACATAGTCAATACAATGTAATAATTTTATATCAAGGTTACATCATAGACTAAGATAGTCTTGTAAACATCCAAGATTTCTCTTGACGCTTGCCTCCACTAGTGGACGAGAACATGGTTGAAGAACTTTACCACCCAACTACGAAGCTTACGATTCATCAAAATTCCTCCAACTTGAAGAATACCCAACCCTGCATGGAAATTTGAGCAAGAGAGAAATCTGTAAGGTGGAATCTGCTGCATGCTCATACATCAACATGCATTTCTATCTACAAGTTAGAAAAGAAAATGCAAGATCTATGCTAGAAATGGTAGAGAGTGTTATCACAAAGTCCATACATACATAATGAACTAAATTGCTTGGCCAAGCATAAGAATAATGTTACAACAACAAACAATAGGTTTTGGTAAAAGCAATAAATTTCTACAACACAATTATTTCATAACAGCTATCTACCCTCTAGCAACATCTACCCTAAGGTGCTCTAGTCTACTTAGGTGTCACTATTCTATTCAAATAAAAGAATATTTTTCACACACATATCTAGGGAAAAGTAAACCAGTCTACTTATTTCCTCATTAAGCAAATATTTAGATACATGATTCAAATGGAATTGTTCAATACATTATTCTATCATATCATACACATGACCTAGCTATTATTTGTTCTAAATAGTGAAGAGGATTTCCACCCTGAATGTGTGCCAAAGCTAGGTATACTTAGCAGGAATTTTGGGCGAGTCTCCCAACATAATCATATGCCAAGAAAAAGGCTCCAGTCTGAGGGGCCGAAAGAAGTCATGAATCCAAGTCCAAAGCTACTAGGCTTTAGTACAAAACCAAAAAATATGCTTAAAAGACTCAGCTTGCCCACAGAAAGGGAAACAAGGGTCCTAGACCCCCAGATGAACAAGCCCAAAACCCACAGGAAAGCCTTGGAAAAGAATATACCAAGCAAAGTGGGAAAGTTTCAGCTCAACACTTGCAGACCAAGTAGCAGAGAATGTTTTTTGCCAGACATGAGTGGGAGATTGAAGAAGCCACCTTTGGTTCAGACTTTCAATCATAGGAAAGTGTGGTGAAATCCACCTATAACCAAGCCTAGGCTTGTAATTTCTGAAAGGGGTGTTTGGGTACCACTTCCAGTCCTTCCACCAGGGCTTGGACCCATGAATTCCCACCTTATGAAGCATTTATGCAGGAATAACATTCACCAAACCATCATAAGTAGAATGGTCTTGGTTTTGAAGCCTGTAAAGGGCACAAAAATCTTCCCATTGCATAATGCGCATTGTGGGTCTGTGAAACACTTGCTGTAAAGTTTGAATACCTTTCTTGTGGAATTTGAGTGCCTTAAGCCAAGGTGACTTAGCTAGAGGCTAACCATTGTTAGAAAAAAGAGGCAACCACTAGACATTCTATTGATTGAGCGAAATCCCATCACGGAAACCAGATCCAAAGTTTAATTGCCTCCTAGGCTCTCCAAATGCTCTTGGCCATGAAAGTCCCCATAATGTGAACTAGTTCCTTCATGACTAGAAGGGTTTGAAATCCAATCTCCTTCCAGGCAGGTTTGTGAACATGAAATCCTGACTGAATATAATGCTTGAGGAGAATTTTTCAGACCTCATCTCTGGTAAGGGCACAAATTATCCATTTTACACACAAGACAGTCCCTTGTTGTTGAGTGGAGAGCAGTCCAAGTCCTCCAGAATCTCTAGGAAGGTAGCAAAAATCCCAAGCAACATGGTGAAACCCTCTATGGGACTCAACAGAAGCCCAAAGAAAGTCCTAGAGCAACGTTTTGAGCTTTCCATAAGAAGCTTTTGAAGGTTCCCAACAAGAAGAATAATAAACATGGGTAGCTGCAAGAATTTTGGAGCACACCTAGAATTTTCCTACTAGAGAGAGGGGTTTAGTAATCCAGTATGTGAGCTTTTGCTCAACTCTAGAAAAAATAGCTTGCCACAGCTCAACTAGAGAGGCCTGGAAAGCAAAGGGAATGCCCAAAAACCAAAAGATTTCTCCTAGTCCAATCCACTTTCAACCGTACTGTTGAAACTAAGGAGGAGTGGGCAATATAGACTGTCAGTAGCACAAATTTTTGTGCCACTGAATGGAAGAACCAGATGTAAGGAAAAATGTATTAAGACATTCCAGGGTCGCCTTGATATTTTCTTCTTCCTCCAAGAGAGTGAGGAAAGAGTCATCAACAAAATGGCCATTAACCAATTGGGCCTGAGAGTTAGGTAGCGAAATTCCTTTGAAACGTTGCTGAGAAACCACATTGGCCAAGAGGTAGCCAAATCCTTCAGTGGCAAGCACATAAAGAGAGGGAGCAAGCGGGCATCCTTTCCAAATGGAACAAAAAATCCCAAATGAAAGAGATTGGCAACCATTAATGGTAATACATGTAGAGGCATCCACAAAGAGCATTTGAACAACCTGGATAAAATTAGGCCCAAACCCCAAGGCTTGCAACATAGCAAGAATAAAAGGCCATTCAATGTGGTCATAAGCCTTAGAAAAATCAATTTTAAGGAAAATAGCTTTCTGGTTTGAGTGCCTGGCCCACTCCATGCCTTCCCATACAACAATAATGTTGTCTAGAATAAACCTGGATTTGATAAACCTAGTCTGCTCTGGGCACACAATCTGAGGTTGTAACAATGCAATTTTATGGGGTTAGTCGATTAGAGCATAAATCATAAAATCCAACATTAACTATGAAGCACAAAGGAAGACAATTAAATAAAACAAAAATGATTATACTGAATCGCCTTTGAAGCCTCCATGAATCACCTCCATAGCCCTTCTAACTTGCTGCAAATGTAATTGTTGCCCTCAGATTGAGTGTGTGAACAATGACTATGACAAAGACAATGTCCAAAGCAAGGTTTGAAGGATTTTAAAATGATTATAATGCTACCATGCGAATGATAAGAATTAAGATATGTCTAAACTATGCCAAAACAAAGCCTATGACCAAATTAAAAGACTATAAGATTACCTAAGACTCAACAATTTATGCTAGAATGAAATATCAAAGAAGTTGTATCGGCCCTATGAAGTGTAAAGTCTAAAATATAGGCAAAGGTGGCATTTTATAGAAAATGTCTAATTTTGGGCCGGATGACCAAGATTAAAAGTTAGCCAGAAGCCTAAAATCGAGTCAAGATTGTATTAGCTGACAATCCCTAATTAGAGGTTAGGGAAAATTATTAAATGGAAGTGGCCAAGATGCCATTTAGAGAAATTCAAATGTTGCTTGAGAATAAATGTGACAAGAAGATAAAGATTAGCCAAAAAGAAAGATTTTCAAAAATCAAGAAGATAAAGACTGCTTGATTTGTAAGATTTGAAAAATCAAGAAGATAAAGACTAGACAAAAAAGAAGATTTAGAAAATCAAGAATTTGATCAATTACTTGATTTATGGAAGAATATTACCATTTTGAATTAAAAAAATTCAAAATATGGATTTTGTGTGACAGTAAATAATCTATTTTCAAATTATTTACTAAAACAAAGTGATAGTTAATAATTGTGAGGCCATTTTAAATAATTAATTTTATTTAAAATGAGGAAAATGTCAAATAAGGCAATTAAATAATTAAAGATAATTATTTAATTTAGATATTGTGACCAATAATTAAATAAATTAATAAATCTATTTAATTATGAGAGTGAGTGACATTAAATAAATAAATAAAATTCATTTATTTAATACTCAAGAAGACATAATGAATAAAGATAATTAAATAAATTAAGAAATTTATTTAGTATGAAGATTTTAGACAATTAGTGGCGTATTGAATAAATAAATAAAATTTATTTATTTAATAATCATGAAGAATAAAAAGACATGAATTAATTAAATAATTATGAATTATTTAATTAATAGTCGAAAGTGGACCAAGGACATAATTAAAATGTCTTAATTATGCTAGGACAAAAGATGAAAAATAAAGCTTGCAGGCCTAGGTCATTTTTATGTGTGACTTACAAAATTTCATCAAAATTCCCCAAATTTATTACTAAATATTATTCAACTGGAAAGAGGATGCCTTGCTACAAAAAAATAATGATTTTTATAAAAATAAAAATGAAAAACTTATTTACAATAGCGAACAAAAACCACAACCATGTTGCAATTTACATCATTTGGAACACAATATAAATACCAAAACTCAACAAAATCAATTGTAGCCTTACATACAAAATCTCTAGCACTTCATACAAAGGTTGGGACAACAAAATGTAATTAAAAGATTCAATAATCTAAGACAAATTATGTTAACAACAACAACATAAATAAACACCAAAAACTTGTTACAAAGTGTGTGCCCTTGGTCTCCTTGTGTTGTGTAGCGCAGTGCTCGGGTTCATGACATGGCTTATTTGCCTCCCATGGATTCATTAACTGTAGCAGTTGTATCGAGCATTAATAGGTCAATATTTTGGTGCAACGGAAACCATCTTTGCGACATTGGTATCGAAGTTTGGTTCACAGGTTTGAACCCCTCACTTGCGCTAAGGGTATTGTTGCAAGTTGTGTGCTCTTGGTCTCCTTGTGTTGTGTAGCACAACGCTTGGGTTCGTTACATGGTTTAATCACCTCTTGTGGATTCATTAACTCTAGTGGTTGTATCGAGAATTAACAGGTTGATCTTTTGGTGCAATGACAATTGTCTTTGCAATAAAACTATGCACTCCAAAGAAAACTATCTCTGCCAATTATTTGATGAAAGAACCAAAGTGGCAACCTTTAGCACTAATGAAATTTTTGAGTTAAATTACACCTATAGACTCTTGAAGCCATTGTATTTGAGTCTATATCTCCCTGCTCTTATAGCCTTAGAGATTATTCCCACAATGGTTTACCAACCTTTATAGGAGAACCAAAACATGTGAAAGGAAGGCAAGAATAGAATGAATGCAATCAACAAAATGTTGTAATTAAAATATCAAAACCACTCTAGCCACAAACTTAGGCACCCAAATCCCAATGCCCAGGAAGAGAGGCTTGCATGAGAAGAGTGTAACTCCTATTGCCAAGTGTTGAACCAAAATTAAAATGCACCTGAAATATTTTCCAAAATAAAACCCATTATCTTACATCACTCTCAATCCAAATAATAACAATTTGACTTTTCCCAAAAAGCCACGTGCCCTCCTTAGTCCAACTTAGTAATTCACAAATATTTGATATTTGACTCCAAAAATACCTTAATTAATTCATCTTGAGAAACCAACTTTCTTGATTAAATTACAATTTCAAACTTACTATATTAGAAAATTGGGCCTATTATAAATAGTATGTTCTAAATTTAGAAAGGGGACATGACAAGTCCTTGCTCCCAAAAATTTTGTGTCCTCAAGCAATGTAGATTTGGATAATTGAAAACCTTTGACCCTTCCCATGTTGCATCTTCAATTGAAAAATCCTTCCACTTGACCAAATGCTCATTGGTGCTCTTGTTTCATAACTTTTTCTCTCTTGTTTCCAAAATGTTCTTAGGTATCAAAGTTAGCTTCCCTTCATCATCTAAAGGTGACATCATTAGAGAAGTCACAACTAAGTGAAATATCCCACCACTTTCTTCAAGCATGAAACATGGAAAACATTTTGCAACCTGGTGCAATTCCAACTCATACCTACTACTTCCCTAGCCTTATGACTTTTTAGGGTCCATAGAATTTCGGCTTGAACTTTTTCGCTCCACTTCTTTTTAGGGAACTTTTCTTATATGGATACAACCTCACAAAAACCAAGTCGCCAACTTCAAAAAATCTCTCTGGCCTCTTCTTATCTACATACGAATTTTTCTGATTTTTAGTGTGGTGCAAATTATCTTTAAGAGACCTCAGAATCTCTTGACTTTGTTGGAAAAAGTAACTTGTTGTAGGGACTCTACTATCGAAAAACAATAAATCAGAAAAAGAAAGAGCATTATAACCATAGAGAGCACGAAAAGGAGACATTCCTATGGACATGTGGTGAGATGTGTTATAACAATAATCTCCTATGTGTAACCATTTCACCCAAGAACCTTGTTGATTTGAGACATAATTCCTCAAATATCCTCTTATCCACTTATCAAAATTTTGATAATTTTTGTTTTCCCATCCATTTGGGGATGATAGCTTAAGTGCTAAGTGTGAGTTATATACCTGTCAAATGTAATAATTCCTTCCAAAAGGAACTAAGAAGCCTTTTGTCTAGGCTATCACTAACAATGTTCCTTGGAAAACCACATAATCTAAAAATTTCTTAAAAAAATAAGTCTACTATTTGAGGTGCACTTTAAATTTAGATGTAATAGGAAAGAAATGTGCATATTTTTTCAATCTATCAACCACCAAAAAAATGTAATCTTTACCTTGTGCTTTAGGAAAACCTGTAATGAAGTTGATAGAGATGCTTTCCCACTTGTGCTTAGGAATTGGGAAAGGTTGAAGTAAACCTACTAGAAAAATCTGCTCACCCTTGTTTTGTTGACAAACCATACATTCTTTGATGTGTGTCAGTATATCTTCTTTCATTTCTTTCCAAGAAAATTTCTCACGAGATTTCCTATATGTCTTATAATACCCTTGGTGGCCAACCAAAGGACTATCATGAAATACCCTCAATAACTTCTCCTTAATCTTGGACCCTGGCACCAAGTATACCTTGTTCTTGTAGTAGGTTGACCCATCAACAATAGTGTACCTATCATCTTCCACTTTATCATCAAATATGTTAGTGGCAAATGAATCCTTGGTATATTCTGAAATTATGTTTACCTTCCAATCAGCAGTGATAGTAAAAATAAAACACAAAGAATGCTTCCTAGAAAGAGCATCAACTACTAAATTTTTTTTCCCTTTCATATACTCAATCTCAAAATCATAAGCTTCCAATTTAATCACCCATTTCTATTGGACATCATTCAAATCCTTTTGATTCAAAAATAATTTTATACTATTATGACCAATCTTTTAAACCATAAACTTCCCACAAACTAGATATTGCCTAAAATTATCTAATGCATGCATAATTGCCAATATTTTTTTGTCATAAATAGAATACCGTTTTTCCAATGGGTTCAGTTTCCTACTTTCAAATGTTATGGGATGTTCTTTATGAGTTAGGACAAATCGAACACCCTCCCCAAAAGCATCACATTCAACAACAAATGGAAGAGAAAAATCAAGAATTGCAAGCACTAGGCAACAACTCATTACCTTTTTGAGCCTTTCAAATGTACCTTGAGCTTCTTCGGTCCAAAAAAAATTTCCTTGCTTAGTTAAATCAGTCAATGGGGTAGCAAGCTAAGAGAAACCCTTGACAAATGTTTTATAGTAATTTCATAACCCAAAGAACCCTCTCAAATGAGTAAGATTGGTGGGTGGAGGCCAATCTATGATAGCTTTAATCTTATGTGGGTCAACCTACACTCCCTATGAGCTTATGATATGTCCCAAATACAAAATTTCAGTCAACCCAGATTCACATTTAGACAATATAGCATAAAATAATTGCTACTCCAAAATACCTAAAACTATATCCAAATGTTCTAAATGCTCCTTCCAAGTTTTACAATAAATCAAATATCATCGAAGATGTTCACCAAAACAAATTTCTTGAGCTTCCTATTGAAAACCTTATTCATGCAAGATTGGAAAGTTGGTGCATTTGTGAGGGCAAATGGCATGACAAGAAACTCAAAATGGCCATAGTGACAACAAAAAGAAATCTTCTCAACATCCTCCTTTCTCATGCGAATTTGGTGGTAACCAGACGTTAGATAAATTTTAGAGAAATAAATTGCCCCATGCAACTCATCAATAAGTTCATCTATCCTTGAGATGGGATATCTATTATTAATGGGTTTCTTGTTTAGATCTTTGTAGTCTATACACATTATCATTATGTCATCCTTATTTTTCACCAAAACTACAAAAGAGGCAAATGAACTAGAGCTATGTAGAATATAAACCAAAAATCAAGAAGCTCTTGGATGGTTTTCTCTATCTCCTCCTTATAATTTCTTGGTTGATGGTAGGGAGTAGTAATTAAAGGTTTGAAACCTTTTTCTAACTCATTGACATGTGCAAACCCCCTATATAGTGGTAATCTTAGAGGCAAACCATTGAAAATAAGACTATGCTTATCAAGAATTGATTGAATTTCAAAATTATTTGTACCTTGTTTCTTGGAAGACCTTGTAGTGTGGATCAAGATTGTTGCTGCCCAAGCTACTTGTCCCCTTCTAAAAGTCCTCTCCATCCTCTTAGCTGAAACCACTATAGGTACTCCATTTGATAAGCCTCTTAAAAAAATCATTTCTCATTTGCTTGAAACTTGAACTCCATAGTTTGGTGGTTTGTGTAGTATCCTTCAATAGAATGTAGCCACTGAACACCCAACACAACATCAATTTCCCCTATTCCAACCACACAAAAAAAAATCACGTACCTCATAGTGACCCAAAGTCATTTTGAGTTTCCAAACCACTCAGGTGTAGCCCATACATAATAAAACCATCAACGACAGTGACACTATTCAAAGTCTTCTGCCTCCAATCCTCTCTTGGATACATAACCCTCATCTATAAAGTTATGTGGTGCACCACTATCTATGAGGATAGTTTTCCTTTGTCCAACTATAACTCTCCAAAATTTGAAGGGATGATATCTAGGTGCTCTAGATAGAGTTGTTACGGTAACTCCCTTACTAGTTTATCTTTCTTCATCTGACTCAAAGTTGTTGAACACACTATTGTGCTAAGAAGGGAGGGTGAATCAAAATATATTAAAACTTAACCAACACATCACATAGACTAGAAAAGAGTAGAAAAGAAAACATGCACCACATAAAAGACACCAAGATTTTTACGTGGAAAACCTAATGAAGAAAAAACCACAGTGACGATTAACTCACAATATATATGTAGTGTAGAAAAATGTATCCCTTTACATTTTCACACTTGTTTGGGCCCTCCCTATTAAAATTTGGCTTATTTATGCTTTAATTGGTCCTATTTTGCATCCACAAGCCTAGTTAAATGCATTTTTCTAAGGATAATCCTAACATTTAATAAATGAAAAATCATAATTTAATGTTTTTGGCTGTATTCTAGATTTAGGGATCTAGGACCCAAATGTACCCATCTGGGTGTATGGGTCCTCCCTAGGTATCGGGGCTTGATTTCAAATGAGACATTAAACATAACACTTCTCGAAGTTTGTGTCCCAAGTTTGAGCCTCTGGGACTCATACATCCAACCTAGTGTATGAGTCTCACTTTAACCTAAGACCTATTTTAATTCAAATTCTTGGCCAAATTTTATTACCCTTAGATTTAAATTCTGAATTTCAATTTGTAGTGTTGTAATTTTAGGAAATTAGGAATAAAAAAGTATAAATACAAGGTCATTTCATTAAGATTCTCCTAACAAGAACAAGAACAAAAAGAACAAGCTAGCAATCTAAGAGCATTCAAGAGAAAATATTCAATAATTTGGAGCTACATTCAAGATTCAAGCATCATGTCAAAGTCTTTGTGCATCATGTGTGTTTGTGAGCTAACATTTGTGATGTAGGTTTCATGATTCAAGCAAGCATTCAATCAAGATTCAAGATCCACATTCATGCTATCCATTTAACACAAGTTTGCAGCCTTCATTTCAAGGGTTTGGTGAGTTGCAACATTGCATTTTTCCATTCATCATTCCTTCATGATATTTCATTTCATTTTAAGGTTTAATTACCAAAACGAGGTTTGACCAAGGCAAACCCCTATTCCCTAACAAAACAACATTTTTCTCTCTTGATGTGTGTTTGAAGATCTAGGTGAATTGGAGTTTGAAGATCCTTTGAAGAAAAAGTTGCAAAAGCTGTCAAAGTTATCAAGAAGTTGTCATCTTCACAAAAACTCACCTACATGCCAAAATTCAGAATTTTAGACCTAAAGATTGAACAAGAAGGAAGCTACAAAATATCACTAGAGGTTACAGAAGTATCAATCAAACCCTAGCAACAAGAATAAATCGCCCTACTTGGCGTATTAGTCCCAATATGGCCCTTTTTCCACCTTTTTGTAGATCATGTTCAGTCATCAAAAGATTCCAAATTTTTCCCAGAAACCCTATAGTAGGACAAAATAGCCCAACCTAGCGTATAAGTCTCAGTGCAATCTAAGACAACAATTTATAGGGTTTATAGACCTTGTTTTTGCCTCTCCACTCCTCTAGGTACTTTTTTGTTTCATTATGTTTGTCAATCCGATTTCATGCTTTCAACTTTCTAGGTTTTTGTGCATAAGTGTTTGCATCTCTCCTTTGAAGCTTCATTTAATGGTGAAACCCCATGTAATTACAATAGGAACCCCCTATCCATTCCTTAATCAAGCCACTTGGTTGAGGGATCTAGGTTTTCAAATGAACTAAAGTGTGAAATAAGTCTGATTCCATCTCCCACATGCCTAATTTAATGCATTTTTCTCAAGATAATATCAAAATTTAACAAATGGAAAATCATGATTCAATGTTTGAGGGTTATTGTGTTCCATATTTGGTGATCACAGGACTCATACACCACCTTGGGAATATGCGTCTCACCTAGGTCTCAAGGCCTAATTTCAAACATTGCATTAAACAAGACATTTCTTGGAGCTTGTGTCCCATGTTTAAGACACTGGGACTCATATAACCAAGGTGGCATATGAGTCCCACTTTAACTAGGACCTATTTTTAAATCAAATTCTTGGCAAGATTTTATTATCCTAGATCTATTATTGACATAGTGTTGTAATTTTGAGGGAATTTTGGCATAAACTAAGTATAAAATACTATCTTATTTCACATAATTTCACCTAAGCAATTCTAACAAGCTAGATCTTCATAAGCAATCAAGAGTACTTTCACAAGAGCATTTCAAGATCATTCAAAAGGAAAATTTGAAGAAGATTATTGTAGGAATCAAAGATCCATTATCATGTCAAAGGCTTGATGCATCATGCATGTGGTTTTGAACTAATGTTTTGATGTATTGTTCAATATCAATTCAAGTATTCAAAGGCATTATCTTTCATCAAGAATCATGATCAAGATCTACATCTATGAGGAGCCACTTCAAGCTTGTTTGTAGATCTAAGAATTTTTCAAAAAAGTTCCATTGTTTCATCTGTCTTGGTAAGAAAAATGGCCTGTCATTTTCATGGCCTTTTAGGTCTTGTTTCGTGATGTTTGGTCTATTTTTATTTGATTTTATATTGTAATGTGGCTTGAACATGAATATTTATGTACTAAAATTCAAATAATGATGTCTTGTGAAGGTGTTGTGAAGTGTTGTAAAAACTTTCTACACTCTTCTAGAATCTATTCATTACAATTCAC
>VDFB02376503.1:0-17126 GCA_007258455.2 Sequoia sempervirens
ACATCAGAAACCTCCTTTTGGGGTTGATTTTGATCAAATATTGATTGAAAAAAAGGCTAAACCAGAGTGGGAGGGTGGGAAACATGATGAAAATGTTGATTAGTTGTTGCTACAAGGGAAAATGGGTTGAAACCAGCTCTATGGTTGGTTGAATGTGACTGATAAAAAGGTGTAGGAGCAACATTCTCATGATATGGAGGGTAATAATGAGCATGTTCATGAATATTTGACATCTATTCAGTCGAAGAGCTGGAAACTCAGAACTAACAGATTCTTTTGAAACATACAAACACTATGCTAGTGAAAACAAAAGATTTGAGCTTGGAGTCGCCAGGTGTCATTCAAATTTCCTCCAAAGGCTGAATGATACTGAGGTAGACACCAAAATATCTCAGTGTGCAAAATTTCTTATTAATGCACTAGCTTTTCTGCTACTTCCCAAACTTAGAGTCGCCATGATATGCTTAAAAAATGACCTCTCAAAGGCTATTAGCTCACTGTTAGCATATCAAAATAGCAAGAATTAGGAGTTTTACTTCTGACTAAGTCCCACTAGGCGTGCCAAAACTATTATCACTTGAAATTGCACCCTTGTTGAACCTGATGTTCAACACCTTAGTTTAACATGGGAAGACCTCTAAAGCTGTGGGTCACTTGTAGATAGAGGTCAACCTTTGGAGAAGGCCGACCTCCTTTGGTGTCACCTAAACTACTGATTCTATAAAGGAAAAGGGAGAAGGAATGCATAAAAATAAAACTAAATGCTATGGTGATAAACCTAAATAACAAGAACAATGAGACACTTGAGTTACACTTGAGTACTGATGATGGATATGGTACTCCACAACAAGTTTTTGTAGATTATGCATAAGTATTTCACAAACAAGTTTGACATGCACACACTTTCAAGAAGGAAAAGCAGATTTTCACAAATTAAAAGCTTATGTGCAATTAAGTAAACACAATTTGTAACCTACATAATACTACTTTTGCAAACAAAGGCATGCTAACATGAGACAAAGCTATAAGGAAAAGAAAGATTTCTGAAGTAAGCTTGATCAATCACTGAAAGTGCACAATATTTTGCAAGAACCAGAAGGAAAATTCAACCATCAATGGTAGCCAAGGTAAATTTTATATATCATGCTCCAAAATGAGTTACATAAGTTTGCTAATCTGAGAAAGGACTGCAGAAGTTACAGACTTTCAAAAAGCATCAAGAGAACTCCTTTACAAAGAGGCAAAAATACCTTATATACAAAAAGATGTCAGCCCCTAGGGCTTACAAAATATCAGCCTCCGGAAAGATCTGCCCCTAGATCTTTTTTATGAAATTAATGTTGTGTTCCTACTGTCCATGTCGGTGAAGGATTGCCCTTAGGAGAAGCCTTTAGGTCTTTCTGACATACTTGCATTTACTTCTAGCCTCTGTGTCCATATTCGAACCTCCTTGAAGGGCCACTTTGAATGCTCTAAAGCATTATCATTAATGTCAATCCCCTTCTGCCAGTAGCAATCCCAGTTGTCATTGCAAATCATGGTTCTTCTGCTTAAAAATGACACCTCCTGGATATTGAACTAATTCATCACTTTATTCTCAGAACAAGTCCATGCCATTTATGTTCCAATTGGCTAAATAGATGCCATGTAAGCTTCCTCAAGCGGTCAAAATTTCTTCCTACAGAATTGCATGTCAGTGAGACACTGGTCGTGTCTCCTTGATGTGATTATGCCCCTCAACAGTTATGGGCATAGCTCACAACCATCGGTAAGAGTTCATATCGAGCTATAGAATTCATGCTGATGTCAAAAATTTTCACCCAGACTATCGCTATCGGCCAGAGGTCTCACCAAATCCTATAACAGATCCATCACTATCAGCAAGACACCACCAAGTCAGCAGGACTTCATAGTGAACTCCCCCATTCTCCCCGAGCGCACTTCATTTTTGCAAGACCCTACATGGGTCGGCAAGATGTTACACTAGGGCATTTCATTTTGGCAAGACCTCACCCAGTCGGTGACACCTTAAGCTGATGACACCTTGCTTTAGTGAAAACTCTTTTCGAGCTCCCTTTGTTTCAGTCGGGGAGACTTTACTTGGTTGGTGAGACCTCTCGCCGAGCTCACAACTTTCATCAAGACTTCCCCGTGTCCATAGGACATCTCCTCGAGGTCATCATCTTATACCGAAGGCACCACCCTTTTAGTGGGACATTATCTGGTCACTGAGATGTCACAGCGAGGCCCAACTTTTCTCCTCGTTGACATTTCTTTTTTCCAAGACCTCACAGGGAATGTGTACCCTTCTCCTCAATGTCAACTTTGTGAACAACCTCGCCATGACTTTCATATATTGGGAAGACTTCACAGTGGGTGGCAAGCATTACACCGAGACTCCCATCCATTAGGAGGACCTTAGCAGGTTGGGAAGACCTCCTACCGAGCTCAAGATCTTTGGGAAAGCTCATTTTATATCAGGGAGACCTCCATTGGTTGGGGAGACATCATGTCAAAGGCACCAACTTTCGCTAAGACTCCATCCTTTCAGGAAGACGTCTACCCAAGACCATTCACTTCGGCGAGACATTTTCCATCGGCAAGACCTTTCTCCGAAGCTACCACATTACGTTGAAGGAATTCTGCTTTCCCTGAGCTCTGATCATTTCTTTTGATGAGACCCAACCCCTATCGGTAGGACCTCATGCCCTAGGAAAAACTTTTGGCAAGCCTAGCCTTTTGTGTAGTGGTCAGTGAGAGATATAGCAACCCATGGTGATTAAAATGTTTGGCCAACCGGTATATTCCCAATGAACAAAATGCACTACTAGTTTGCAAGACAACAAGAGGGTCTTGCCGACTTTCCTCTCTGATGATTTTTATGCCAAATCTGACTGAGGTGAAGCTCTCCAATAGACTTCCCTATGAAATAGCATCAGATGTATGAACTAACTCTTGATGAAAATGTCCCCATTTGGCCTTCATGAACACCTGAAACATAGATTTCCTTGCCTGATTGAGGCCGTAGGTGAAAAAAAAGTTAACATTTCTAAAAGCTATGGTTTTTTAACTTAATTTCCATATTGGATCTTCAATTACATTATATCTTTAATTTCCTATCGATGTATCCCTTAAACCTCTTATGGGTACTATTAACTAAATTCCCACAAGTCTCCTGCATAGGGATTGTAGCTTGTTGTTCATGACTGACAATTTTTATTTTGTTGTCCAGCACATCACAAATTTTATATGTACTCTCTTCGTAACCTTCCATTTTCATCGAGATGCTATCATGGGACTTAGCTTCATTTATAAATGTGGAGATTGTCTCCAGAATGTCTTTGAGTCACATTTTTATCTTCGACTTTTATTGATGATTTTGGAAAATCATAGGAAAATGCCACTTTGATTGATGAATTGGACACAAACTTTTTTAGAGTTTAGACACTCATGTTCCTCATCAATAATCTCTTGACCCCGAATTCCTCCTCCAGAATTAAGATCTCCATTACAACATAAAAAGTCACTTTCCTGAACACTTGATCCATGCTCATTGAATCCTCTATTCTCTCTATAGAGTCACTATCACAAATGATAACTTTTCTCTCTCTATCAGTCATGCTTTTCATTCCATTCCTACTGCTACCAAATACCTCCTCTAGCATATGTTCTTAGTTGTGGTATTCATTGGCAAGTATGAGTTTAAGATGTGATCTTTGGCTATATATCTTTCTACTTTTTTGAAGTTTGTTGTCTTTCATACATGAACAACATAATGTTTTATGCTATGGCTTCTAACAGGACATTGGGATACTCCTGGACGGTCTTCTTAGAATAGGAATGGGTTCAACAGTTTCAGTGTAAGAAGGATAATGCCTTCATTTTTAATCTAGACATAGTTGCAATTCTTTTAGATTCTAGAACCTGTTGTTTTTTCTAGGGCTTATGATTGGAAATCAAAATTTATAGCCTGAGACCATCCCATCCTGTTTTAGTATGGATAAGTTTTAATATGTACAAACACCCAACTATCTACATTCTTTCTTTTCTAAAGCAAAATGGATGCCAAATAGTTGATATGTTTTTTAATTGTGTTATTTTTTTCTTCCCTCTTTTTCCCCATTGTTGATTTTGAGCTATCTCATCCTCAATGTTTGTTACACATAACTTATTTGAATTTCCATCATCTTTCTTTTTTCCTTTGACTCTTCCTGAAGGTTTTAAAACTTTATACTATCAATCTTTCTCAATTTCTACACTCAAGTGCTCCTTTTGGGTGTGTTCTCTCATGATTCGTGCACCATAGGGAATATCTCTACTAGAACATAAAAAATTACTTCCCTAAACATTCAATATGTGTTCTTTTGATGCAATGGATTCTATCACAATACATTAATCCTGAATAAAACCTTTATGTTGCTTCTCATTACTCTTTTTTTGACAAACAAGAAATTTAGCCCGCTGTGATTTCCCACTATCACTAATCCTTCTTGGTTTCTATCTTTTTACACCACCCCCTCTTGGTTTCCCTCTATAATTATGATGAACAAAACCCTCAATATTTGTTTTACATGACTCATTCAAATGTCCATGAGATGCATTGTGCTCTTCTACCTTTCTCAAAGATTATGTAACTTCATGTGGAAAATAACATTTTAATTGATCAATAGAACATCGATCTCTCTTAATAACATCAATAGGACATCCATATCCATTGGGAACATCAACCTCAATATTCATTCTACCTAACTCATTAAAATCTCCATGAGATGTACTTCATCTGCATATCCAAGTGATCTTGAAACTGCACATTGCAAATAGCATTTTGATTGATCAGTAGAACATATATCTCTATATATTCCTAGGAATTTATTCTCATCTTCTAGATGTTCCTATGTGTCAAACTTTCTCCTAAAAAATGAAGGTATTCATTAAAGTTTAACAATACACCTCTCTAAGTGTTTAGCATGACTTCATTTCATCCTTTGAATTCTAGGACAAATCTTGGACCCTGTAGACCTTCTCTTTCTGGCTCATCATTGTTCTCTTTTATAAAATTCCTGCAGCTACCAATTGTGGAAGATCTCACCTGTTCTGATTGGTGATGTTCCAAATTTGTCTCAGGGCCTTTCCATCTCACACCACTCCCTCTTTTTGTCACCTTCTAATTGTGGATTACCTCATTAACAATTTTTCTTTCACCAAATTCAGTATCTAAACATGATAGTCAAATGTAAATGTCATTTATTTTTTCTTTAGAGCTTCACTTAAGTTTTCACCCACCATATAGTGGATCTTACTGTCATACATAACATACTATAGTTTCCTATCATCTTATTAGCAAATATTGGATTGTGTTTTTCTAACAGTGAATCATGAACAAGAGTTCTCATGCAAACCTTCCTATGAGCTCTACTTCTAGTGATTCTCCCTATGGTTTTATCTGCAACATTGTTATTTGAAGAATTCCTAGCATCTTTGTCAATAATTTTTCAACTTGCTAAACTTTTTTTAATTATTTCATTTGTGCTATCATTTGTTTCTTCTATACAAGACACTACCCTATTGGATTGTAATGGTATATCAATGGTGGAAATTTTTGGATTGTTAATGCATCTAACCCTCAAGAATTGTTTAAATCTAAAAGATCAATTATTCCATCTACAAAGGGAACAAAAAATTTATGCCTTATGAGAAGAAATTTTGCTGGATATACATGTAATGATTGTAGTACTTCATTTAATGTAATATTAAAAAACATTTAAATTTTATCTTTAATTTCCTCTTGGATTATCCTTAAACCTCCTATGGGTTCAAGTGCTAGTTTTAAATATTTCTATTTGTTCTCATAGAAATTAATTTTTTGTTTTTTTTGACACAACTTCAGTGTAGAATGAAAATTGCCGAACTTAAGCAACTGTGCTCTAGGCCAGATGTTGTTGAGGTATATGGCAGCTTTTTTCTCTTCTTATGGTATATAGGAAAATGTTGTATGAAATTTTTAGTTGCATCTTATATATTGTCAAACTATTAATTGTTGTTTTTGTTTAAATGTCAAGGATAAAGAGAATTGTATTCTAGTTATTTGTCAATTACATTGTCTTTTTATATAGTAGGAAACTTGTGTGTTTTAGTACCTTGCTTTTAATATCAAATAAGACATGGTTTCTTTATAAAGTAATTTTTGTTGGGCTTGGGGGATCAAGTAATGCTCCAACTGGACATTGTCTTTTTATATAATAGGAAACTTTTATGCTTTAGTACGATGCTTCCACTATCAGATAAGATATCCTTTCTTTATAAACTAATTTTGGTTTCCCTTGGGAGATAAGGTAATGATCTAACTGATTATTGCTCACCTTTTTAGTGGCATATTTTTGGATTAATCAATATTGTTTCTCTTTATTGGGTGTTTTACTGCCTCTTTCTCACTTTTTCTTCTATGTTGGGTTCTTGTAATTGAAATTTCTATTGATTCTTGCACTCACACTTGTAGGTATGGGATGCAATAGCAACAGATCCAAAGTTGCTTGTGTATTTGAAATCTTATCATAACATGATTCCTGTTAAAATAAATTGGTGTCAGATACATAAATTATTATAGGTTTGTGCCTTTCTATCCTTGGTAGATGTGATCTGCATGATTGCATGAGGGTTTCATGATGAAAAAAAATGGGAAGGGTGAGTAAGGTGGATTAGGTGTCACCCCTCTTATTTGTATATGTGGTTCTTGCAGGGGATGGTTCACCCACAATTATAACAATCATGGAGTATTGGTATGTAGGTGGATGCAAAAGGAGATTTTTGACATGGGTTTTAACTGATAAATAGATAGATTAAGGGGGATGCGACTATTTGAATAATATTGATTTCATAGTCTGTGCTTATGCATTTCTAGATCAATAGCTAGCATGACTAGAGGATTGATTTTACGTCACACTGTCTTTTTCTTGTTTCTGTCAAAAATAGTTTGCTTTACTTATTACCTTGACTGAAGCTATTGGTTTTGACAATACAGAGCTCATCAGCTATTTTAGATCATCTCTTTGATTTTTTTCTAGTTTTTTTTTGGTTTCAAATTTCTATCAGGATTTTTGTTAGCCCAGCCACGAATAGAATTTCTTAGCACTAGAAATTATTTATCGTCGATGACCAGCGACGAGTTTCCTAGGATTGTGTTTATGACGACATGCAGTGGACTCCTATCCATTGATTTTTGCATTCCTGTGTATGCAACTGCTAGTGTATACATAGAAGGAGGTGTTTCTGTGGCCAGTTGGATTAGTAAGCTTCTTCCTTTTTACAATATAGATTACATGTTCATTTATTTTGATTGGGGTCTAGTAAAGCATGATTTTTTTTTTCCTGGGTTGTTTCAACTATATTGAAACTCAATCCTATCCTTTATTTTTTGTTTTCTTATAATATGCATGTGGTTTGGGTATTAGGGTGCATTTAATTTTTTGTTCCAAGTTATTAATGATATGGCTTATGTGAAATATTCTTCATAGAGGTTTCATGTTGGATTCTTGTAGGAGAGAGACAAGCAACAGTTATTAGGTCCAAATATGTTCAAGTATTGATGAACTAGGACATGAGTTTTTTTGACACATATGGAAATAATGGAGATATTGTGAGTCAAGTGTTAAGTGATGTGCTACTTATTCAATCTGCTTTGAGTGAGAAAGTATGTTCCCATATCTCTTATATTATTGAAAATAAAAAAGGTATTTAATACATAATTTATTAGCTTTATTTTTATTAAGGAACCAATGAGTCTGTTTCTTGGGTAAAAATTATATTGTATGTCACTTGAGGTCAGCTTGATAAGAGGTCAAAATATTGACAAATTGAAGTGTTGATGAACTAGGTGGGAAATTATGTCCATAACATGGAATTTTTTTTTTGAGGTCTTGCTGTGGGATTCTTAAACAGTTGGCAAGTTTCCCTTGTAACTATAGCTACTTGTCTCTTATATCTTATGTTAGAGATCCCATCTATTTTTTAAACTAACTATTCTTCACATTTTCTCTCTTTTTTTTTTCTATCAAAGTAATCCATTTATAATCTAGTAATAGTATATTTCTAAATTTATGCCTATGAATGCAGTTCAGGAAGTGTTCTTGTTTAGTATTTACTTTTGTTGTTGTCAACATATGATGTTTTTTGTCCTTTATAATTATGTGGGGATTCTAACTTGGTTCACATGCTTTTTGTTTTGGAATAGGTGGACAGAGTCGAGGCTATATAGAAAATGTAGGTGCCAACTACAGCTAAATGTCTTTAGCATCCTTTCTTCCAGGTTCGTTTTTTAATTTTTTTTAGTACTATGCAGTTCTATATTTTTCTTGTTTCTATTTTATGACTACATAGTAAATGGAAGTCTCTAGCACATCCTACATGCTGAGCAAATGATGTTATGTAGAAACATGATAGATTTATGAAATATGAGTCCAATCATTAGTTCTACCATTTGATCGAAATAGATTGAGGAGAACCTAACAAACATTTTACATTTTTGTTTAGGAACATCAAAGAATATTAAATTAGATTGAGATACTCATCTAAAGATAGATACAAAATATACCAATAGCTACTTTTTATTAAGAGAGTATCTTGTTGAGACTCCTCTAAGATTGTTTGGCATCCCTCCCTCCAAGAACATAGAAGAAGTTTTAATACAAAATTTCATTTTTTGGATATCATAGAGTTCATAGTCATTCTACTAATGAATGTAAGGCTTTGGGTAATTAAATTCAACATCTTAAGGAGTGTGGTGTTCTTCCTTGTGTTGAAGCACCTTTTTCCTCTAATTGATACATATTTTCATTCTATCATGTCTCTCATCAATCATTTCAGCTCATCCTTGTCCTGCACTAAGTGGGAGCAAGGGGTTAGGTAGCCTTGTCCTTATATGACACTTTTTGTTGCCTTTTTTGGATAGTTGACCACCTTCCATGTGTTATGTGGTCTTACAACACACCCCAAGACTGAAAAGACTTGGGGACTGAAGTGAAAAATATAACTCTTATGGTAGGAGCTAAAATGTGGAAGATCACTAGAAGTGAAGAGAAAAGAAGAGGTCTTTGATAATAAGAATGTACTCCGTATTGCAAGTATTTCATACACTAGGTACCAGGAACCAGAAACACAAAAAGGAGAAAGATAATGTGAAGTTTAAGTGAAAGGATCTTGTCTATTAAGCATGATTCCTATAAGAGGTATTCCAGTATAATGAAGTTTCGGTATAACTGAGGTCCAAGAAAGAAAGTGGGTAAATCTGAATACCGGGTACCGAGTACCAGGTTGCAATGTGAAATGAAATGTTAAAATTTTAAATTTGTTTAATGCTCCCAGTGGTCCGATATATGTACAAGGATTTATTATATATTTTTTTGAAAGACATGTTAATTATGGAATTTTTGTACTAACATTTGACTAATGGTTTTATTTACATAAGATATTTTTTTATTTTGTTTAAAGGGGATTTAATATATGGAATTTGTGATTGTAGGAGATATCGATTGTGATGCAAAGCTCGGGTATGGATAGTAAGGAAAATTGTATTTATGAACAAACCTGATGTTATTACCAGGTTCAATGATGAACTTAAGGAGCTCATGTTGGAATAGAGGATTTTGCAAAGATGTGCCAGTTACCGAAATACCAAGATGCTAGAGTCCAAGCATGTATTAATAAAGTGTATCTATTCTAGGAGTAATTCATTCCTCAAATGTTCAAATTGAGGAACCTGAGATATAGGAGTTTGACTTCAACCTGATCACTTCGTTTTAATGGGAAGATGCTATATATCTTTGTGTGGATAGATTTTTTCAATTTCATAAGGAATCGTGACAAAGATGAAAAAGTAGAACCCGACGAGCTTCAACGACTAATTAGAGTTGACTTCCATTGACTTCAATTGTAATTCTCCTATTGGTCACAATATTCCATGTGCCTTGATGAGACTGGTCCCTTATATTTCTCCTCATGTAGTTGTCTTATCCTATATGAGCCTTGTGTTCTATAAAAGGCCAGAGGATGTTTCATTTTTATTTTAAGTTCAAAATTTTTGGATGTCGAAGGAGCATAATTTTTTTTTCTGTTTTTTTCTTTTTTCCTATTTTCTGAACCATTCCAGCATAAAAAATTGTATGCATGTAGACATTAATTGATATAAGAGCTTTATGAATAGCTACCTATCTTAGTATCTTGTGTAGTTGGTTTTGTAAGTTTAGCCGAACAAGATTGTATGTTGCACCATTTAAGGGTGCATACAAAACCTACTCGGTGTCCATAAACAAAACCCTCTCTTTAAAAGCTTGCACCATTTTATACGTAGGTGTGAATCAATCTAGTGAAATATAAAGTGGTTTTCTCTATTTTGATTAATTCTTTGGGGAATCCATGGAGAATAACTTGGAGAAACTTATATTTTTCAGTATTTTTTATACTTTCTTTTAGAATAGATGTTTAATATTTGAAAATGTTCCAAAATATATGTAAATGGATGGAAAGAATTTTGTTGAAAATATTTTATTTTCCATGAAGTTGTTAAATGCTTAATGCTAAATCTACTTAAGTGATAGAAATGAATTTGTGATGCTTCATGAAATATTATGTCAAATCTTTTGGTTTCATGATGTTCAATTTTATTGATTCAATTTGAAATTTTATCAAAGATGTTCAAATAACAATCATTTTATCCCTTGAGATTAACATCAAATATCAAATCATTACCCGAGAGTGACCCTAGTGCAACCATGACCTATTTATCGGAGACTTGGGATTGAATGAGAGCCAATATTTGTCCTTTGAATGAAGAATTTCCCTTTAGGTTGTCTTTCTTCCATATCTTTCAAGAAGTATAGGCTCTTCACGGTCTTGTTTGTGGAGATTTTATTCGATCTATTTACAATGAGTTAAACCATTGTTAACAAGAAGTAGCGCTAGAAGGAGGGAAGCACACATATCTCTCTTATTTCTTTGATATTATAGGTTTCATCCTTTGGAATTGGAGAATTATGCTTTGAAATGTTATTCCTAAATTTGGCAAGAAGCTTGTAAATGAGAAACTAAATGCAAGCTGGTTTTCATTATTGAAATTGGAAAACTTTGTAAAATATTTAACTAGAAACTACATCCTTTGACTTTGTTTACTTTTGGGAGAGTCACCAAGTGTAGAATTCATGATACAACTGATCATCATGAGCTTGAGTGTGAATCTTTTTAACTAGGGTAAGTTTGGCCATAAGTGGAGTAATCCAGTTAATGGTGGAAGTTTTAACCACTAAAAGATAGGGATTGTTAACGAGAAAAATGTTTTGCACTAGTGGAGTTGGAAATATTAAAAAATTAACCAATAAACCAAAACAACTAGAAAACTATGATTATTTTAAAGAAAATTCTAACATTTTGTAAGGGAATATGTGAGAATTTTGAAATTCAGAGATATTTCATCGCAAATGAGGAAAAGACATGGATGAATCATCATTCCCTGTATACATGGAAAATGTAGATAATGAGATGGAGTGGGAAAATTGAGCAGGAAACACGTGTATTGTGTTTCAAGCTATGAATTTATCAACTATAAAATGACATTTTCCTGATTTTATTCAAGATACAAAATATCAAGTTTTTACTTTTTCTCTTTTTGATAGCAATATAAATAGTGATATATCTTTATCTAACAAAATACAAAGTGAAGACGGGGCCAAAGATATGAATATTTTTAGAAGAGAAGGAAACAAAAAAATAAACACAACCATTCATGGAAATGGACCAAGGCTAGGAGAAGGTACAATATTGTTGCATTAGACGAAATGTGTGCAATCGTTCTCTAATAAGATCATTTTCATACATTTGAGCCAGATTTTTAGTAAGTACACCTTTGAATTTATGATGTTTATATGCAAAAAATTGAAGGCATTCCATTATTACAATAGAATATTGAAAATTTTGATAACAAAATTTAAAAAAAAATCTATTGTAATTCATACTAAAACTGTAGAGGAAATAGCCATGGAAATTCAAATAAATTGCTTTGTTAGAGTTAATATTTTGTAATGTTAGAGTTAGGGTAGTTAGGGTTAGTTTTTTCTAGGTTAGTTTTTTAAGTTTTAGTTTTTTAAAGGTTTTTCTTTGTGCTTGTTTTTCTTTCCTTTGCTTCCATTTTGTTTTGTTCCTTCTTTTCCCCTTGGCCTCTACATTAGCAAATTCTAATTTAAATGTATCTTATACTACGAGAGTTGAAATTCAAAACATTTTGTAAAACTAAACTAAAAATGAACAAATAAATCCATGCACAAGAAACACACCTTTCAAGAAAGATAATTAAAAGATATATATATATATATATATATATATATATATATATATATATATATATATATATATATATATATATATATATATATATGTGAGTGTGTGTGTGTGTCACGTATATACATTAGATATCAAAATCCTTGTTCAAAAAAAAAAGGTTCAAAAAGAAGAGTGAGAAAAGTTGTGGATGATAGTAGTCATTCAGTCGATCTAGGATGCCTCTTCTATCAGGGTTAAATACCCTTAGTAGGTAAGTTCTCAGTGAGTTTCAAAGTCTTGGATATGGAGATAAAAAAGAAATGGTTGTAATGGAACCACTTCCCCATGTTATAGGAATTGAGGAATATCATCCATGGAGGGAATACCAATGGTTAGGTATGCAATAACTAAGATGGTATCTAGATTCTCCAAGAATTTGGGCTTCACTATTAAGTTGTTAGCAATGTGAATGTCTTCAATAGGTAATCCAATTTCCAAAGGTGACACTAAAAATTGAGAAACTATGTTAGAGTAAAAGTGAAAGTAGCAGTTGGATGCAACATATCTTTCCCCAAGGACTAAACATAAGTTTGGCACAGTGAAACTGGAAGTCCTAATTATAAAGACCATTTCAAGCCTTTGTGGTGTGGTGCTCCCCAAGAAAACATTATATCTATGATAAAAACCTAAGAAAATTGGAATATCCATGCGAAGAAGCGAATGCAAAGACATAGAACAGAGAAATTACATAAAATATATAAAAAAGAGAAAGAAAAGAGTGTGGAAAATTTGACAAGTAATGCACAAATTTATAGAGTCATAAGCAGGTTGTTATACATAGTTTCCTTGAGTAATTTTTGTTTCTAGAAATTGTATGCAAGGTGGCAGCTAAACTATAATCTTTAGAACTAAAGGTTAAATCAAATTAATTCTTTACACATATCTGGTGAAATTGCTTCAAATTTGAGTAGTATGGAGATTGCAAATCAAGCAAGTTGGAGATTTCAAAATTAATAGTGGTCATTTCAAATTAAAAAAAAAATTGTATTAATTATGGAGGTGTTAGGTGTATGGTCTATACAAGAGAATGAAGCTGGAAAGGTAGTACACATCATCACCCGAGTAAGTCGAAAGGATAATAAGTGCTAAGCAAGGTGTGTGAATTTAATGCAAAATAATGTGATCATGTTTCAAGATAAGCATGATATTTTGATCCATTAATGAACTGAAGTGCCATCAAGTTGAGATAGTTAGCAAAATTTTTAGAAGTTGCCATAAAATTTAATTGGAAGGGTGGTGTAGACATGCAAAATTAGCATTATGCATTTGATCAAAATCATACTCATCCATTCATCAGGGTAAATTCATCAACTTAAATCAAATAAATCAAACTTGATCCTATCATCATCTCTTTGATTAAATAAATCAATCATTTATTTAATTAAATCTCAGAGCATCATTCATCTCCCTTTGATTTGATTTAAATCCCTAAATCAAGTCAAAGTGGTCAAATCAGCCTAATCATACATCCTAGCTAATTAATCATGATCTAATGCTAATCTCACCCACTTGCATGCCTTCTAGATTTGGCCACTTGCACATGAAATTGCATTTAATTGATTTATCAAAATCTTTATTTTCAACTTGGCATAAAGGGAGAATATTCTCCAAGTTTGAATCTCCCCCCAAGTGGACATGTACACCCAACAGAGCATTTATGAGGCCTTACATGTCTCTTACATGTCCCCTTCCAAGGTCAAACTCAACATTCATTGCAAAATTTGAATTCAAATTTTCCTCTCATGGGCACTCTTCCCAAATCTTGCACACATCAACTAATCACATGATGACAAGTGTCCTTATCTTATTGGGTTGATCTTTGTCCCACATTGGTCCATTTTCAACACTTAGCATTTTGAAAATCTTTAAATAAGAAGCTTCATCCTCAAGAAAATCCTTCACCATCTCTCCACAACTTTCATGCAAGGTTACTCTCTTAATTTGAGAGCTCATCTTGCTCATCATCTCCATTTGCATTTCATCATCTTGAGCTTTGATCAAGGATTGGGAAAGGGTCACTAGCACATGTGACACCAATCCACTATGGAATAAAGTTTTGATTATGCTTTTATATGCTTATATTTGATTATCTTTGTTTATCTAATTTGCATGTTTCATCATAGTCAAGTATTTCATAGGGATTTCAAATCTAATGTTTTGCAAGGGACTAACATGATGATGTTATGTTAAAATTGTTAACCATTTGTAGATTTGACATCCACAAATGGCGCTAGAAGGAGGGCAAGGTAGATTTGATTCACATTTGTTGTGCATCGATTTACTTCTAACTATTTGTTAACATAAGTATTTGCAAAAGTTTCTAAAGTCCCTGCAAGAAATCTATTTTATGCATATTCAAACTTCAATTCGTTGAAGAATTTTTTTAAATGACTTACATGCTTTTCTGTGCTGTAGCATTTTGAATATGTTTCTGCTATTTGTAATCCCTTATCCAATGGCTTAAATATCATGGCTTAATACATTTCTGAATAAATCTTTAGCTTGAGATGTAGTTTCTTCAACACGTATAATAGTTTTGCTTGTAGATACCATAAGCAGCAACTTGTTGCTAATAGGGTATTTATCATAGCTATTGTTGATATCATATTTTGGATTGTCAATTCCATATGGCATAGACTCAAATATTCCAGGATGAGTAGGTGAATCCGACATATGACCAGATAGTGCAAGCTTTTCTGCATTTATATATTGTTTTTCTTGCATTTTATGCATAACATTAGATGTTACATTATTCCTTCACCAGACAACAAATCCAATCAGACCATCCTATTCATCTATATTTTTGAAATATTCATAGGAAATAAATTTATCTAGCATTTGCACTATTGTAACATCTGAAGGGCATGTATAAGGTTGTTACGCCTGTAACAGGTTTTGCATATCCTACCCGCTCATCTGGTTTGTAAAAAAATTAGCAATCTCCTGAATGTTTTCCAGTCTATTCTTCAAAGAAGTAGTTTTACAAACAAATTGAAACCACCATGACCACATAGTTTGGTGCCTTGTGATACACTTTAGGGCGCTGCTAAATCTAACCTTTTGAAGTCTGCTTATTATCTGGCATTGCTCCTTTACGTTTTCGCAGGCATCTTCATTAATGATGGTGTCGGTGGCCTTTTGTTTTTAGGCTAAATCAATCAAATCAAGATGAATGCATGTGAAATACAATTCATTTTGTGGATATCCTGCAGTTCATAAAAGCCATGCCTTAGAGGGCATGTAGTATAACAATTCGCTGCTTTGTCTACACAATGGCACCCACCATTTCTAGAACTTGGTTATTATTGCTAATCCTTTTCTGTTTATTGTTGCTAACCTTGTGCCAACACATTTGAATTCTTGGTCTTTGGTGTAAGGTTCACATTTATGCAAAGTAGTGTTGTTTCTGTTGTGCACTGACAAAGTTCATTAAATTGAAAGTTTCTAAAGTCTTTCATCACTGCCTTTCTTTTTTACATCTGCCAAATGCATTTGCTCAAAAATTTCAAAAGCCTTTATAACAAACCCGTTGTCTGTTTATAGTGCAATATCTAGAGCCTTGACTGTAGTAATTATGATGGCATTTTTTTTTCCCTCTTGCTTTAAGTTTTCTTTAATAGTGATGCACAAAAAGTTTAATTGAAATTTGTTCCATCATAATGTCTCTCTGTTGTATATGACAAATAGTCTGAAGTATTCGGTCAAATAGTTCATGCGCCTTGTCTATGACTTTATTATGTTTCACATCCATCTGATAGGGCCATTGCAGCTATAATGGCAAGGTTTACGTCCTGTAACGCCTAACATTGATGATCTTAAAGTCTATTTTGAGACTTACGCCTTGTCCTACAAGTCATGGTCCTGAATCATTACTCATTGAACAGTAGAAGTCAGCCTCACACCTACCAGCATTAAAGTTTCTTTGTTCATAGAAACTCGCGCCAACCCATGCAGCTGCTTGTATACGTTACAAGAATATTTCTCATTTAATATTTTTTGGAGTTCTGACATCAATACAACTATTTTCTGACAAGGGCGCACTCATTCACCTCTTGAATTTATATCCTGGTGAAGGCATGAGCAAGGAGACTTGCAAGTTAACTATGACTTCATGTGGTAGCTAAATTTCACTAGCCAGAGCCATAGATCGCTATTTGGTTGCAACTTTAGGGTGGATGTAAGAAGTTAACATCAAATCTAGCAGGGGTCATCAGTTATTTTATTGACTTATCTCCTCTCCTCTCGGCATCGCAGGCTTAGATTAACATCGATGTTGTCATTTGTTTTATTATTTTTTAATTGGCTTGCTAATGAATGTAGATTTGGAGGACAACAAGTTGCTAATTGAATCATTGGTAAAAATCTCTTGATTGATCATCAAAGGGTGACGCTTCATGATAATTCAAAATGATTTTTATTTAAAGCAATATAATCAACCAAATGACTGATTACATCAGATTTATTGCAAATACTTTGAGCTAACATCATAGGATCTGAAGTTATAGTGAAGGGTGTAGTCTTTTGATTTAAGTGATTATTGTTCCAATATAAAACTTGTGGATTAAATTTTCATGCTTAATATGAATTGATGTATAGAGCATGCTATTATGCTTATTTATCCTAATATTTTTGAGCATATGGTGTTTCTTTAACATTATGACCATTGTGTTTTTAGGTACTTCTCATCAAGACGGATAAATTATAAGCAGATGGGAGTTGACAAAGTGGACATTTGAACTTGGCAAAAGAATTTTTTAATGCTT
>VDFB02376504.1:0-19700 GCA_007258455.2 Sequoia sempervirens
TCATGGAAATGAAAGAGCAGGGAATCCTTACTGATGTTATCGTCTACAACACTATTATTCGTCAAGCTTCTGAGAAGGTAACTTTTCTGGTGAAATTCAAGAAAACTTTCAATGCTCATTGTGACTTCTTTACTTCCAATGCTTACAGTTCCCATTTGTTTTATCTTGAACCCTTTTTATCTATTTAACCTTACTGTCAAAATTGATACATTACATGCAGGTGCGTTTTGATGTGATAGAACTAGTGGTAGAACACATGCATCGGCAAAAGGTTAAACCAGATCCAGAAACATGCTTTCAAGTTTTTTCTTCTTATCATGATCATGGTTTTGTTGATACTGCGCTGGAAGCATTGCAAGTGTTAAGTGTACGTATGGTGTCAGAAAATGAAACTGTTCAGAGAAAAATGAAATCTATTTATAAAAAACTGGTTCTTGATGAACGTCCAAGCGCAGATGAGTTTCTCATAGAAATTTTCAAGGATTCTAGAGAATATTTGTCAGTGGCACTTTTTAACATGAGATTATGTGCATTTACTGGTGTCTCAAATTCCTGGGTACCAGAAGAGAGTCCGTGGGCTATCCGACTACGCTCACAATACGACCAAAGCCTCTTAGTTGAGCAATAGCGAAAAAAATCAAATGTATAGACTTTCGAAAGAAAATGAAGCACGGTGCTTTTTTGAATGCTTACCTTCCCGAGTTTTATAATCCAGATGATCTTTCATTGTCAAAGATTGCAGAGGGTTTTATTTTGTGGTATGGGATTGTAAAATTTTCTTCTCAGCCTATCATTGTTATTTCTCTTGATATTTAATATCCACTTGCTGGAGCATGCTCTTCTATCAAGATGGCACGATCTTATTCCACTGGCAATAGCTCAAAAATTAGATCTAGAAGTTCAGGGACTTGTGATCTGGGTACTCAAACCGAGGCTCTGATTGAGTTTTTTTCAATTTGCCGAGTCTAGATCGAGTTTGAGTGCCGAATCCAAGTTCGGGTCAAAAATCAACTTGCCTGAGTCTGAGTTGAGCCAAGTCCGAATCTTCTAACACTGTTATTTACTATATATTCAATAAATGTACTGCACATAGTTTAGAAAATAGTTGCCATGATAGCTAAATCATGGAAATGTTGTTGAAATGCACGACACAACTCAATATTGTCTGATATCTGTAGTGCATCCTGTATGTGTAGGTCCATTTAATTAGTTTTGCTGTGGGAAAGGCCAAAAATAAATCAAATTAATTCCCTGTCAATCACACAGTGATGGGCTGATCATTTTTTTGTCAGTGAAGATTTTTTATTTGCTAGATTCCAGGTCTCAGGGATAACTATTCAGCTAAAACTTGCGCAGACATGTCATGGCCTGTTTAACATTGAGAAGTATGCATTTTGTTCGTGTTGTATAAGAGCGCGCTTCTTTGTGATGGTTGTAAAATTTATGCTTGTGAGCCTCTCTGGCAGTTCAATTTCTTTATTTTACTTCTAATACTTGCAATGGGGAGAGTGGTCAATAGTCGTGCAGTCAATTGTGATTATAACACCCAATCTTACCATATATTTATACTATATATTGTAAATTAATAGTTCAAATTTATTAAAAGAACATGAAAACACAATAACGCCATGAGCATACCTTATAAGAGATCATATTATAATTAATTTTGTGAACATAAAATCTATTAATAAAAAACATTATATGGTAATGATTACACATACAATTGCTTGAGAGGATTTTTGATGTATAGATAATTTTTATCTCACAATCAATTACAAGCAAAACAAATATGTATGAGATGTTGTTAAGGGTTACCTTAAGGGACATACAACAACTAATGCTCTTCATTTTTCCTATTATCAAAATTTGTATTTTCTATTTTAGAGTATCATTTAAATGAGAATGATGATGATTTATTAATGGCTTGATATATTTTTACTTTAGAGATTTAATTGAATGATTTATCATACCGCATTGATAAGGATTTGTGCATAATTACTTAATTCCCTTATGATATGTTGAAGTGCACAACAAATGTCTTTAAATAACTTGACGTAATGATAGCGCATGAGACATGTATTAGATTAACTCATAACAATTAGTGAAGTGGAAAAGTCGGAATTTTAATTTGAAGCTTTAATATTTGGGGATCCTTCTTGTACTCTTGAGGATTGACCTTGATTGATCTTAATTAGTCAAAAGTGATTTGTGAAAATAAAATATTGGTTTCGAGGTTGATGAATTAGTGCAAATGAGGGTGAAATAGAAATGGGTATGCACAAGTATGGGATTGTAAGCCAAAGCTAACAAGAACATGTCACTTGCCAATGTATTATTACATTAAGACATTCTTATCAAGGTGGACACATGATGAAATGAGAATTAACATGAATATGCTAATTTCACCATTATGCTAATTAAGGCTTACTTGTAAGCCATGACAAACAATTGCTATAAAATCCATTCCACCTTTGAATGCCATTACTTATACATCATTTTTGAGCCAGTGGGAGTTTATGGTGAGGACAAGATTGCATGGGCATTATTTTCTTTAATAATGCATAAATTCATATGTAAATCAAACCTATATTTGTTAATAGTATGAGATATTAATGCAAGCAAAAATGAGAGAAGTAATACCATAAAAACAAGCCTCACACCTTGGCCTAAAGGGCCACTAACAAATATGCCATGTGCATTTTAAAATCCACTTGGTTTCTAGTGCTCATGATATCACAATTGTAGAGGCCTTGAAAAAATTGGTGTTAGGATTGACTTGAAGCAAAATGCATAATATAACCTTCTACAAGTGACATCAAATTAGCACAATAGCAATGCTTATCATATACAAATGAGAATGTATAAAATGTAAATAGTGACCTTGCTCATATAGGCAAGGATGATGAGTTGAGAAGGTAGGAGACAATGATTAACTACCCCTCTAAATGTGCAACACTTGTGAGCTCACTTGACAAGTGTGTGAGCAAGTGCTAAATATGCATTCAGTAGGTGTCTGAAGTGATGAAGACACATGCCAACCACATGAGGTGAGACAAAATTCTAGAAGTCATTAAGTGAAGACTTAAAAAATGTAAAAAAAGACTCTCTTAGGTAGGCTAAAGGCTAACTAGTTCAATAAAGTCACTATTTATGATTTAGTCCATTGTTCCAAGAAATCAAAAGATGGACGTTTGGATCAACAACAGGGTTGGTTTGAGCTTGGGAATGAGGATAATTTTCATTTTGTTGATAACATTGCTTGAGATGGGTGTTGATATATCACTTGATTATAATCCACTCCTTAAGTTGGATGTGGAGCACTTTTCGGTTTCAATAATGTGGTTGGTGATAATCATAGGATTTGGGAATTAGATGAAGTTTCTAATAGTTAGGTGCCTCAAGTGAAGAGGACACATCTCAACCATGTGAGGTGAAAATTTTCTAAAATTCCTTAAGTGAAGACTTAAACAATGTGAATACAACTTTTTTAGGTAGGTTAAAAGCAATGTCATTATTTACACCAACACCTCCTCTTAAGTGTAATTTAGGGAGTAATGTATGCAAAGATGATGACTCTGGACTACTAAACATGTTAAGTATCCATGTACAATGCAATCTTTCATAAAGCAGAGAAAAAGAGAAAACTTAGTGAACAAAATTCTTCTCCAAAAAAGAAAGATACAATAAAAATGTATAAGAAATGTTCTCCCCATAAGAGAGAAAAGAGAGACTATGTATGTCCCCATGAGATAATGCTCAAATGCTCCATGTGATGTCATGCTGGAAAGAATTTCGAGATTCTCTTTGTGAAACATATTTGAACTTTGATGCAACAAGTGATGGTGGAGGAGATGAACTATGCATACTAGATGTAGAAGAACAAAACAGTGATAACAATAACATTGAACACTGATAAATATCAATTTTAACAATATGTAGGCATGAAAATTATTATTGATTTTCAAAGTACAAAACTGCACCTATTTATACTATTTATAAAATTATAAATGAAAATAAATGGAATAATTTGACTCAACTAGCTATGAATACTTACAAGTTTTATTTATCTAATTTATTTTTTGAAAGTCACATCACAAACCTAAATGATTTCAATAAAACTGTCATCACAAACCTTCTAAAATTGTGAATAAAAAAATTCCTATATTCTGTAAGATTCTCCATGAACAATTCTATTGATATGAAATATTGTTTTACTGATTCGTTTGGTGAATTTCTTTGATCTCTTCCTCCTTAACCTTTATCAATCTGGCTTTGTGAATTTCTTTGATCTCCTCATCCTTAAACTTTATCAACCAATACTAGCTTGGTTTTACACAAGCTTGTCATCCTATATTTTCAAACATTAAAGACATAGCATCATCTTTCAATTGCATGATTGTCACAGCTAAAAATGAAATCAAACAAAGCTAAATTTAGAAAATCAGTCGCCTACTTTGGCCTCAACTATCCTTGGCATCATTTTATATTCAATGTCTACTGCATACTTCTTTTGATAATTTGGTTTGTCTTTTTCTATTCTGACTTAGTGCCAATTGGATGACTAAATCCTTGGTGAAATTTTAAAAAATAAACTGTAGCTCTATCTTTAACAGTAGTGTGTTGACTCAACTACTTTTAGGCCTACTTTTTACAAAAGAAAAAATCTTAGACCCGATTTACATAGGTTGTTGACAGATTTTAAAAGATACAAAGCTAACGAAAAAAGGTACTTAACCAGGAGTCTGACTTGAGCATGATTTCTTTGGGCTGGAAGTTGTTTTCGCTGACTGGGCATTTGAAAAAGTGTCTTATTCCTTGTCTGTGATTTCTTTCATTAAACCACCAGTTTGTTGAGTCATTTTGTTGAATAGAATAACTCTTTGTGTCTTAGCTAAGGTGCCACTCACTTACTAAAAGTTTCCTTGTCTTTGATTGCAGAAAATAAAAAGGATAAATCATTTGTCTTTTGTGTTGATTGGACCCTTTGTCATAGCCATGACTTTTCCTGCTGACTCTTCAGACTTCTTTCATCTTTTTGTAAGTGTTTTCAATCGCCCACTCCAGATGCTGACTAAGTACTCGCATATCCCTTAAAATTTCTCTGTTCTTTTTGCTAGGAAAAAAAATCTTTCATATATATTAAAAAAATAACTGATTATAAATTGAGTCTGTCAGTCTAAAAAGATTTATGGTACAATGGTTTACAAAATCTTGAAAATTCAAATGGACTGAAGATAAACAATGAGAATATGAGGAGGAACCTTCTAAATCTCATAGAGAAGTTTTAAACCTTTGTGATCTTGAAGATTGTTCATACTATATCATAAGTACTTCTTGACACAACTATTACCAAATTGATGACAAAACATGAATATCATGCAATGTATGATCCAATTTTAGATTGGGTACAACACAATGTCAACGCTTATATAAGAAACCATGTTATGACTAAGGAGAAAAAGCAAAAAAAAACTATAGATATAGAACTATTCATAAAACAAGAAAAACATTTAAATGAGATTATTAGGGCAAGTGTGGGTAGAAAACATACAACCTTAATATCATCACCAATTAATTAATTGAGATTAATGCGCCAAAATATGTAGAAATCCAAATCCGTTTTAAATGCTTGATACACTAAAGTGCAGATATATATCAATATAAACTCACAACCAATATAAGTTGAATGTGTTCATCTACTCTCAAAGCCAAAACTTCAGCGTAAGATTAGCTATTAAAGGGTATGCAAATCACATTGACATGAGAATAACCAATGTCTTGTTATATATCTATTTTAAAGAGTTTATTTGTATAATTTTTTGGACGTCTCTATTATATAAAAATGATTTCACTAACATATGGTAAAAATGTAAGTACAATAACAATATGAATATAAAAATAAGTTGAGGTCTTTCAATTTCAAGTAAATGAAAGGAATTTAATTTGAGTTTAAACCATTACTCTATAAACTTGTTATTTTAGAAATAAACATTTAGTTGAGAGTAAAAACAACCAAAACTTACATGTTTGTAAAATCTAAATAAGAAGTATTAAATACAGGGAGGACCGAGGTCAAGAAATTACATAAATATGAGGGAGGCATCCAAAGAAAATAATAGGAATGAGCTAAGAATACAAAAAGATGGAAATGTCAATAAAAACAATAAAAAATAAAACCAAATTCACCCTCACTCTTCCCTCTCCTCTCCTGAGAAGAGAGTGGCATAAAACAACATTAAAACACACCCTTTTGCATTATCTCGAGACATAATTTTAAAAATGTTATAGGACCTAGATGAATAGTAACTAACCTCTTGGAAACAATTCAATAATTAAACAATTTAAATGGTAAATATACTTTTCTTATGCAAATTTAAAGTTTTCCATTATAGTGGATAAAAATGCCATTAAATCACATATTTAAATTCCACATGTTTTTGATTTACATGAAATATTATTTTTTATATTTTCAAACTCTTTTGATTTACATAAAAATAAAAGATATATCAAATTTGTACAAAAAAGTTCTTTGATTACAAAGAAATCTCAATATATAATGGACTATTTTTTTTTCTCATTCTTATGTTAATTTTCTTGCCAATGCTCATAAGTTTCATCTTAAAAAACCTTTTTTTTTTTGAAGTTTTTATCATTTCCAAGGTTGTGGAGCAAAGACTTATTTTCTTAAGACATGAGAAAATTATTATCTATTATTATTTCATTATGAAATAAATATTATGGCAATGTTAAAATTAATCTAAGTAAACTCTCATATAGCTAAACTTAAGACCCAATTTCAAACCTCGGTAGGTTGAGAGTTGACCTATACCTAGTTTAAGACATTCAATCCTCAACAAGTTAAGAGCTTATCATTGCTTGATTTATAATCTAGGTTCAAACTTCAGTGTGCTCAAAGTTTCCAAAATGCATATAGGAAGAGTTTGATCTCAAAATGGGAATAAAAAATATATTCTCTCAATGAAGTTAGAGTTTCAATCTACTTGTGAAGAACAATCAAAGTCAACTATTTACCAAGTTATTACCAAATTTTCCACTAAATTTAATAAATACCAATAATTGATCAATGTAAAATATTCTTTAAATACATTTTAATTTATAATAATTATTATTTTCAAGTTTAGAAGATATACATAATAATTTTAGCCAAGTTTATTTTGAAACTATGTTAGTTTTGAAAAAAAAATTCAATATCTTCCTATCCTCAAAAAAAGTATGGTACTTTTGATAGTGTGCACAACATTAGAGAGTTTCTTCTCTCTAATACTGATTGCACAATTAGGAGCATACAATTTTATAATGCCTTGAAATTTACTATACTTTGTGATGAGGAGTACAAGAACTTAAAAGAATGGATAAAATGTCACTTATAACCTGAGTAACAAAGTTGAAGAGAAACAAAAACTCATGTTAATTTTGAAGATACATCAATATCACATGATATGAAATTTGACCCAAGTATAACTTTCCTAGGATTTCAATAGCATAGCAACATGCAACTTTCATAATCTAATTCGAAAAAATGCTCCATCATAAGTCAATGTGTCAAGTAATAGATTTGAACATTGCTAATATGTACCACAACCATATCAAATGAGTTTGACATATCAAAAACTAAAGAATAATTTAAGAAAAGGAAAAATTTGTTCACTTAAAAAGTGAATAAAAATATTTTTGAGATAACTATAATTTCAAGATTTATGTGTACAACTAATTGCCAACTCCAAGGTGAAAATAAATATGAGATAACTATCTATAATTTACATATTTCTATTTGAATCAAATATTCCCATATGAATACTAGGTAGTCCATGAGATAATTCTTATTATTTCCCATTTGAAGATTAAATATCGGTTAAATTAAAGAGTATTAGCTACCTAAAATGAATTGTCTAGATCATTTATCTATAGCTAGATTCAATAAGTCCATGATTTGTTCTCTTATCACAATTCTCCTTATTTTAATTGTCTAATTCTCCTTATTTTGATTGGCTATTTATTTTTGACATTCTAAAGTTGTGTTTGAAGCTTACTCTAGAGATGAAATTAGGCCCTTCCCTACATCAATATTTTGTAACATCCTAGAAGAGAAATTTTCTAGTTTTCTGGGTATCAAGCCAAATGTTGTCCATAGAAATAGAAGGAACAAATATGTTAGGATTATAGGTTTTATTCACCTTGAAATCATAGTCTTGATTTAATTGAAGGTGAAAAATATTCTATGTATTGCAAGGAACATGGAGAAGGTGAAAGTGGATGCCCCTATGTGTGGAGATAATTATTTATTAATATTATATTCTCTGAAATGTTATTCTAATGGAATTTAACATAAGCGTTACAAAGGAAGCTAAATGAGAGTTATGAAGCATTAAGTTCTCATCTTGGGTTATGACAAGGAATTAATTTGCCTATATGCAAAACCTATAATTGGAGCAATGAGATTACTAAGGGCATTTGATTGTGATGATGAGATTTATGATGTATAACTATTATAAAAGGAGTTACAATCTATAATGGGAGATTGAACAATTGAATATGGGCATTGGGATTTTATTAGGTAGATATGGATGCCTATTTTAGTCAAACTTTTGCATCAATTTAGTAAACATCATTGTGTGTCAAAACCCCCCTATCAAAACCTATTTGAGTCAATATTTCTTGATCATAATGGTTCTTAGTTCCTCGTAGTGCCAAATTTCTCCCACGAGTCAATCACATAATATATATTTTCTAACTTCTTCTCTCCTTTTTTCATCTTTGTGTAAAGTAGTTTTGGGGGTTATCCTGGTAGAGAGGAGACTAATCCTATAAAAGGAGATTATTATACATTTATAAGAAATAATATTTAAATACTAGATTCATCAACAACAATTGTAAGCGTTTCCTCATTTGATGATTTATTTAAAGGATGTCTAGTGTCTAGCTTTATTTCCTCTAATATAGAAAATCAAAAGTGTAAAAAAGTATGTGGGCTCACTATACTCAATACAATGTATGAAGACAAAACCAAAGTTATACTAGGAAGTGTAAATGTGAATCAAAAGGGTTCATAAGTTTATGATGAGAAGTGGTTTCTTGGCGTACTATTCAAGGAGTTCTCATATTTGACATATTTTAGTCTTCTTATTATTTCAAGATGGCAATTGAGTTCTTGGGTTCTTCATGAATATTAGTTGCTTTTTTACACAAGGAGATATTTCTTTGAAACAATCAATAGGTTCACATGATCATTTTGGAGTAGTTTGAGGTAGGTCACCTACCATGTACATACATTAAGTAGGACTTTTTGAGTGTTTTTTCTTTTAGTTTTTGTGTGTTCTTTGTTGTTTGCCCCAATTTTATCTCTCTTAAGTCCATTTTCCCTACTATGTCATGGTAGTCTTTTTTTTTTTTTTTGTAGCCAATGGATTTAAGGCACTAATCTTGTTAGAGATTCTAGGTTCTTGCTACGTCTTTAAGGTCCTTGTCCATAATTAGTGCTAGTTGTTTTCCTTGTGTTTGACTTCACAAAAAAATAGCTTTATTCTTGAAATTAGCTACACTTGAACTTGGATGAGTAATTCAAGATGTGTAGAACAATAATTTTAGTACTTTGAATTTAGTTTCTAAAATATTAAAATATTTTTAAAAATGGTTAAGGTGAGGGTGTGAAATGTTGAGCACGCGTGAAAGCATTCTTCTTTTTATCAATCAAATATAACATAGTGTTTGGTGTGCACCCCCTATTTTTATTTCATTAGGCATTTTTAAAAACTATTTGGTAGAAATATAAGAGTGAGTACTACATGTGTATTATATTTATATATATTATTTTTGTGATTTTTAAAGTGGAAGTATCTTGAAATTGTGTCACTGAGTGTGAGTCACATAATTTGCACAAAAATAATTCAAAATATAATATTTTTGAATGTTTCTAGAATGAGGTGTAGAGTAATCCTATTTTTTTCAAATTTGGATAAGTGAGTCAAAAGTTATGAATAAAAATCAATACATATACAGTATTACAAGAATATGAAGGCACTCTCTAAAGAAAGAAAAAATAAGTATTTTAACTTATTCAAAATATTAAAAAATTATATAGATAGATAGTTAAGAGGTAGGTCATCATTTTGGTAATGTTTTCATATAATTTTATTAAAAAATATGTGTAATTGATGATGTTGAAGTTTGAATTCATCCTTTTATGTTGAGAACATGATTTAATTAGTAGTCAAAAGAAATGTCCAACACTTAGGTTTAGAAATCTAAACTTAAATGAGTGGGGTCATTAAAAAATTAAATTCAATGAGTAAAAAATGTGTATGCATTATAATAAGTACATATTATATAGTGCATATGCATATATAACATATATGCATTAACTTTTGTAAAAATAAATGCAAAAAAATGTGAATGCATTTTGTTTTACATTGAATTTACAAAATCAACATGAAATGAACACATTATGTTTTGGATTAATTTTCAGAAATCACTACAAAATATAACATACTTGTGTTGTGTTTTGTATTATTTTTTACAAAACTCAATGCAAAATATAACACCTTCATGTTATGTTTTGCATTGATTTTTCTAAAACATAATGTGTATACATAACTCATATGTGTTTTACATTACATGTATGCATTTTACATTTAAAGTACTCACATTTTGTTAAAAATATAAAGGTTGGCCATTTTTTGTTCCCTATTTCCATGCACTCACCTAGTGACTTGTGATCAAAATCTGCATTGGGTTGGATATGTTATGTGCACAAGGTCTACCTGTTATGATGACTATACCTTGGTTTTGATGTATGATTAGTTGGATGTGTTAGTAAATAGAAATGGCTTCTATTTATGGCTATGGTGATTAATTCTTTGTAGCTACTCAAGCCTATTTGTTACCACTATAGTAGTGTTTGTATTTAGATATTGAGTTGAGATGGGATTCATGCTTCTAAATGGTAGTTTTTGTGGCATCTCTTTGGATTGAACCTTATATTTTTTACATTAACATGCTGGAGGATGATAGAGTTCTTATTTGAAATGGCAGTCACTTGGTTATTGTTACACATATCTTGATGGACCATATGGAGCACTTGGATTTTTTGATGGTACATGTTGGATATAGTGATTTTTCCCTTGATGTTTGAGTTTACTTTTGACCCCTTATGATAAATACAACAAGTGGAAGAATGTTGAGAAAAAGTGTGTTGTTGATCTTGTATAATGTTGCATATATAATTAATATATTTTTTGCACACCTAGAGAATCTAGTGATACATGTATCACATGGGTTAGACATTCTTGGGGCCATTTTCTATATTGTATGTAACATTGGGATAAATGTTTAATGTTGTTGTTACATTAGAAAATATTTAATAATAATAAATTTAGTAAGAAAAAGTTCAGTACCAAAAAGTAAATGACATGGGTATATTTTTGTAAGCACATGGAATTAGGCACATGTTTCATGTAATAAAATTGTGGTTTTGTGTGAACTTATTTCTATAAAAGCAAGCACATGATACTTAATTGTTTGAGGTTGGTTATCATAACCTTTGACTTGTCAGCTAAGGTTGATTGAAAATGTCTTATAAGTTGCATATATGAAAAGGGGAATCATATATTGGAATGTGTGGTTACATGATTCTCATTTGTTTGGTCACATGAAGTGCAATTAGAAAGCTTGATATCTTAGAAGCCTTCCATAGAGACTCTAAAAATGCATTTGTAATATTTGTTCATGAATTAATATATATTGAGTGTGTGAGTGTTTTCGAAGGTTGATTTTTTACTTTGAGAGTTTCCTCATCGTAGATATTGTGTTATCTTGATGATATGCTTGTCTATTCTTCTGAATTATGGATTCCAAATATTTTTCTCTCTTTTTGTTATATAAAAATAGTTTATTTTGGCTGAAAATTTATTTTCACTTAATGCAAATGAATATAAAATGAAGGTTTGAGAGTGCTACATGATGCATCCCTAGCTCACTTAAGATTCTACAAGACTTACAAATAGATAAGAGAGATATTCTCATGGAAGGGTCTTAAACATGATGCTTTCAATCACATTAGGGAGTAAGCCACCTATCAAAAAAATAAAGTAGCATATGTCTTTGGTACCAACTTGTTATATATACGCATTTCCTATTCCTAATTAAAAAAAATAGGAAAGTGTGTTTATGGATTTCATCACAGGTCTTCCTAAGATAAATAGTAAGGATTGCATTTATGTTGTTATTGATAGGATAACTAAGTATGCATATTTATTTTCCATCATTATAGAATTCAAAAATATCATGTGGTAGATTTATTCTTTAGAGAGGTATTTAGGTTATGTGGTTTACGTAAAAATGTTTTTGATCTGTAAAAACAGGTTTTGAAGGGACCAAACCCTTTTACAATAAAACAAGGCTGCAGAAAGACAACCTGCAGCCAGCCAAAAACCAGCCCCAAACAAGACCCTTCAAGATTTACATTTAGAACTACTCTTGTGGGAACAGAGAGTCATGTCAAAAGAAGGCCTAGAGGATTTTTTCTTGCCCTTAACAACAATCCAACCTTCTTCCACACGCGCTGCCTTATCATGCTAGGCCAACCCACAATTTTCTTGAAGATGAATGCCTGCAGCCTTTGTCTCAGAGATTTCATCACTATTCCTTCGTGCAGACATAGACTTATCTGAAGAGCCACCAGATTTGGTCGCCGTAGCACTATCACCATAAATGGAAGCCTGAGATCCAATCTCTCGCTCAAAAGGGGAAGCCTTAGCAACCCCACCATTTGAGACATTCGGAGGGGATGCCCAAGAGCTTGAGAATCCGAAGCAACTACCTCAGAAAAACTTTTGTGTTGTTCAGGTTTCTTCTCAACTGTATAATGTTGTTGAGAAGCTCCTTTCCACCATGTAGTTGTCATATCTTTTTTCTAAAATCCGCATTGTGCAGCAGCATGACCTGTTTAAAACATCTTCTATACCGGAAGGGAATCCCTTCATAATCCAAAGCTTGGACCCAAGAACTTGTAGAGGATTTAAGTAAAACCTTAGTAGGTAGCCCTTTTGAAACATCTATTTCAACCAGCATGCGGACAAAGGTAGAATGAAAAATGTTAGATGATTCATCATCCACCAACAAAAAATCACCAAGGGCATCTCCCACTTCCTCCAGAAGAGGGTTAGTCCAAAGGTGGAGGGGAAGATTAGGAAACCACACCCAAATTGAGATCTTGTTGAAAGTTTCAGAAGCAGGGTTGAAATCTGAATGCCAAGGCTTAATCATCAACAAATATTTGTCCTCCCAGCTAAAAAAATTGTCACATAAAATTATATTTATGTCCTGAGCATTGTCAAACTTAGCTACAAAAAACCCCTTAGCCATGGGGAAAATATGAACTTTACTAGAAATTAGAGGCTCCCATTCATTGGAGATCCAGGAATGCAGCTGAGGGAGGTTAGGCCAAAACCCCAAACCGACAAACCACCCACAAGAAGAGAGCTCATAAACATTCTCATCTATCTCCTCTACTATCTCATCCTTCAAATTTCAAGAGCATTGGCATAATTGGGATAAACCCACCCCAGAGCTCCTTTGCCGCGCAAATGACACCTTTGCCTTCACATAGGGCCACAAGGTCAGCTCTTTGACATGACTCTACCCGTGAGCCCGGCCGCTTAGGGACACCCATTCACCTTTGTAGTGAGCTCAAATTACTTAGCTCACCACACACCACTATCGCTTAGCTCACAAGCACTGTAGCCTATATCGCAGTTAGGGTTTCCATCCGGCCAAGTTTCCATTGCTCTTCCTAATCCAATTGTTACTTTGTTTACCTAAAATGTTAAGGATAGATATTAGTTTGTTTATCTCTCTCTAGAAATAGTTATTTCATTGAACTAGACCAAACTCACTCTTAACACTAATTATCAGTCGTAGATAGATGGATAGATAAATAGAGTAAATAAGCAAATAGAAGGATATGTGACAAACTATGTTATATGTCAACAAGTAGTATGGGTCAAGTGTTTCTACCTTGGAGAATACTACTATAATACCACCCATCATATATCTATTTGTACATCTAAGCCATTTATGATATTGTATCCTTATGATGTACTAACCTAAAATTAATTTAGTGTTCATAAATAGTACAGAGTGCTATAAGCTAGTGACTTGGTAAAACATAGGTAAGACATACTAAGGTCAGCTAAAGATCATTTGCAACAAGCCCATAATCAATAATTTTTTATGTTGATTAGCACTACACTAAGAGATCCTTCAAGGTTGAGGATATGGTCTTCCCACACATTCAACCTTAGAGGAAAACTTCAAATAAATGATATGGGGTTGTTACTTCTATGAACCTTACAAAATTGTGAAAATGACTGGTGAAGCTGTTTAGAAGTTGGAACTACTAGCAAACAATAAAGTTCACAATTTTTAATGTGTATTGCCTCAAAAGGGCACTTGAACAATTTATTACACTATTAGTAGAGTTGCATCCATTGTATGATGAAAGGAAGTTCATTTTGGTGCCAAAAGCTATCATTTATACATGGGAAAAGAAGTTAAGGAATGAAATAGTAATATAATACTTTGTTTGTTGGAGGAAGCTACTTACAAAAGTTGCCATATATGAGGAACAAAAAATTCTTAATTACTCAACTTTTCATTGCTTGTGGGTAAACAATTTTAGGAAGGATAGACTTGTAATATCCCTTTATAATTAATTAGTTTATGTAGGCTTTATCTTTCGTTACAAATATAAAATTATTTTAATAAAGAGGCCATGATTTATTAGTAACAAATAAAATAATAGTAAATAATATGGGGCAAGAATTTCCATAAAAAGGTTGTGGTAACTTCTATGACACTTTGTAACTTGTTTGTAACAAATATATGACAAGACATCAAAAATAATAATAATTTGACATTCGTAACAAATTGGGGTTTGTTTTGGAGAAAAAAATCATTAATTTATTTTAATTTCTATATTTGAGAGGGAAAGTGAGACATTGAAATTTGTCTTATTGACATAGTGTGATGGTTTAAATGTGTTAAGCGTTCTTTGCCACCAAGGTTCAAAACCCATTGAGGTGTTATTGTTGAGTTTTTGGTGTTAGATGGGGTCTCTTTGTTTGTGATCTCACCTGGCCATAGTCTCCCCGGTTGTGCACATCTTTTCAAAAAAAAGAAGTGAGACATTAAAATTTGTGCTCCTATCACCCACACGCCCCATCGTCCCCAAACCAACCTCAACTAAGCATGAAAACCCCTTTGTGATGAGATTTCAGCAAGCAAACCCCTTAGATTTTGTGAGGGCAATCTCGATCAATGGTTATATTTATATTGAAAAGATTTATTTAATTTTTTAAAATACATATCTCCAATCTATACTTTCATTTTATCCTCATAAAATTTTGATGATGGAATATTAATAGGTAATAGTAATATTTACCAACTTTATGCTCTCACCTTACTCTTACAAAACCCTTATCATGAGAAATTATAAATATTTATCATCTTTTTGATGATGATTGGAAACATCATCCAAATAAATACATACAGTTGAATCCAAAAAAAATCATATAATAATAAATATTTTTCTATAAATCTATTGGAAGTCATTACTGGTGTTTGATCATGCACGGTTCTGTTTAGGTTTTTTCCATGAAATTGCCATGCTTTCCTTCCATAGCACGGCACAGCGACTTGACTAACATCTTTGCCAATAGCATCTTTCAGATTCCAACCATTCCCGTGTGGGCCTCTTGTTTATGGGGAGTGGGTTTCACATTGAGCCTTGACAATTAATAGCTAACGGAAATCTCTATTTGTAAATAGACGCAGAAACTTTTCCAACGATCTCTGGACTATCATATCCTTCCAATCTCCCAGAAACGGACACTCAGATTTGCAGAAGTCTGGGGAGAGGAACGATAGATGGAGCAGAATACAGGTTTAACAGATGTGGAGAGCATCGTTGCAGACGTTACAAACCAAACTACAGACCGGTTATCCGTGTGGGCTGCCATTATCATGAGCTTATCTATCGTGACAGTGACGAGGGTTCTTACGGTTACTAATGTTTGCAGCATAATTCACATGGGTGGCTTGGAATTATTCCTGATGTTGGAAGCCATCGCCGTATCTTTTTCGCTGGGAGTGCTCATTGTCAAATATATGCTAGACAGGAAAAACCAGTCTCGAATCAGAGCGGAAGGGGCGATTTGGAAATTCGTTTTGTTCTCCTTGGCATGCTTTCTCACAGGTCTTCTTCACTTAGGTTTTCCCCTAGTAAAAAAGAGAGAGCAATTTGGGTATACAGTCGTGCAGTTTGTTAATGTTGACAAATAAAAAGAGGGGAAAGCTTATTTCGGCCACGCCCTCTCTCCTCTTTTCCTCTCCCTTGGTATGGGATTTAGTGAGGAATATGGAGATCTGCTCCTTTCCTTTTTCTATTTCTAGTTTGAAAGGGTTGTTCACTCATTGCAGATGAGTCGCAATCAAACTTGATCAGTGTATGTCTCATTGATTATTGGAAAAAATTGGAGTGGAAGTTTTCTTTTAACCGTTTGATGTATGTTACTATCCATCTTGACTGGGTTTAGACGGAATTTATTTCTCTGTGGCTGAAGTCTGGTGATACCCTCTTTTTTTCTGGATTTTACATCGAAAGTTATAAAATTGACGAGCAAAATACACAAGCAATTCATTTTGATGTAAAAGATATCGGTTCGGCAATGTAACCCAAGGTGTTTATGGTAAAAAATTTGTGCGCTTGTCATATACAAATATTATGATAGAATCTATGAATGGTATTTTTTTTTAAAAGTTTGTTTATTTTTAGGGGCGTTTCTATCTTGGCGGATACAGATTTTTGCTATAATGTTTGTATATATCTGTGTAATTTGATTGTATTTATTAAAAAGATTGTTCACATAAATATTATTTTGGGATTTATAATATGAATTATTTAGACAACTGGCTGATTAATTTTTTTGTGTTGTATTCATGTATATTTGGAGAGGTCAAGTTGGACCCGACATTATCCACTTCAAGGTTGAGTGCATGATACTTCAGAAACTATTAATCAACAATTAAATGCCAACTATTTAGTAGAGTATACTAGGATACATAAACTATGTTTTACATCACACCTTGAGCACTTCAAGGTTGGGTACATGATACTTCAGAAAATATTAGTCAACTATTTGGTATGGTCTACTAGGACACATGAACTATGCTTTACATCACACCTTGAGCACTTCAAGGTTGGATACATGATACTTCGGAAAATATTAGTCAACAAGTAAATGTCAACTATTTAGTAGGATCCTGCACATTTCAAAAAACATAAGACAATTTTGAATGAAGAGTGTGGGGCATAAGGCCTAGGCAAAAAACTCATTTAATGACTTTTGAGGTATACTTAAAACTCTTTGTCAAAAGATTGAAACAGATATAAAATTGTTGGGTTTGACAAAAAATATAATCTTTAACTTTTCACTATATTAACATTTTTACTTTCTATTTAATTTTTGTTTTTATATAGAATTTTTCATCATGATTTTATGTAGAGTTAAAGTTTTTGATATGGTTTTTTTTGGGATCAAGACAATCACAAGCTCTTTGATCACAAAATCTATAGTAAAAATCTGACAAAAAAAGAGTTAAAAAAAATCAGTAGAATTTCTAAGGAATTTTTGTATTTGGGTGTCATACTTTTGTTGCAGCTCTTGGTCTCATAAAATGTTTTGATTAAGGTAAAAACTTTTCACCAGAGCTATGAACTGGATACGGGTTTTGAGAGAATGACCCCAGAACCTTTTACATGAAAACAAGAACCTGAAGCAACAAACAACAAAAGAAATGGTTGAAGACACCAACCAACAAAGCTACACAAGGCACAATGGGACCAACAATGCTTTTTGACCCGAACAAAGAATCATAGATTGGTTTTGAACAAACCAAAATGAAATAACAAACAATCAAGACAATTTAAAGCCAAACTTCACAAAAGCCTCAAAAGAGAGACAAGATGAGAATAGAAAATCCTACCATTGTTCAAAGAAAGATTTTAGCCGATTTGATCTTATAAAAATGATTGAAATCTTACATTTGTGCAAGATTATAACCAATTCTGGGGTTGGGGCCCTAGCTGGGTTGGCTAAACCTTTCCTGTTGCAGGAGGTTGGTCACAACGTCTAGTCTCCCCCACCCTCATGGTACCCGGAGAATTAATACGGCGCCAAGCATACCGTCATAAAAAAGTTTATAGGCCTTACTGCAGTTTATAGAATTCGTGCACTACCGGTTATGCAGTCTAAAAAGAGAGATTATAACCAGTTCCTATCATCATAAATATGTATATACAATGCCGTTGGTGGTGGTACTCATGAATACTCCCTAATAGATTAATGGTTAACCTATAAATCCTTTGGATTAACCCATTTCTGTTTTATTTTCAAATTTCCAATAATTTTATTTTTTAATTACTTTTGCCAAAAACTTTGATTTGGTGCTGTCCAATTAAGGATGCGGGGGTGTAAAGATAAATCAGGCATAGACCTTGATCCCTATGGCCTTCCTGGCTTAACATATCTCATGGCAATGGAGCAAAGCCGAGTTCTGTATGTTGGAGCAGAAGTTTAGAAGGCAGCAATTTAGCTTAAGTAGCATGCCTTGATTTGTTGTTATGGAACCGTCACCAGAGTTTCCATTCCTCTAGTCAATTGAGGAAGACCAGCGCCTGCCTTCATAGAATTTAAGGAGAAGTCAAGCACAAAGAATTACTACTGCCATAAAACACAAGCAGAAGTTTCCAGGGAAATTTTACAGTAAGTGCATTATAATTGGTTCCTGTGGTAAAAGCAACTCACATCTTCTAAATCCCCAGTGACAGCCACACGAAGTGTTTTTACATAACCGAAAATGGATCCCTGAAGGTAATTTCAATATAAATAGTGCTGCTGCTGCTTCAAATTTTTTGATTATTTCTTTCCTGCTGCACACAACACAGTCACAGGTATTTTATATATTTCTTTTTACCTTTGTTTTTTTAATTAAATTAAAGAGCAATTTGAAGAAAAAGAATTGGATATTTATTGTGTCAATAGTTGGTGAAATTCTAACAGAAAAAACATAAATAGAATGATATATAAATGTTGAAAACATATATGGTGTAATTAGGATTCACCGTTCTTATTTCCCTCGAAGCACCCAAAAGACTAATTTTAAACAGGGAAAGCGCCTTCGAAGTGATTCGAACCCGAACTCTTTTTTAACCAAGTTAAACATTCCTTTGGATTCCTGATAAATTTTCTGAAATTGGTGAAGGGATGGACGACTCCACCTTTACGAAGTCCGAAGATGGATTTCAACGAAACGACAGAGAGTCCAAATGCTACTAAGGCGCGAATCAGAGTGCTCAGCTAGACCAATAGATGATGTCGTAGGAAAATCCTTCGGTCATGAAATTGGCTTGCCAATGAAATCGATTATCAAGGTGCATAGGGTAACAATCCGATTCAACCAATGAAAAGATCAAGGTGAAAAGATCAAGTTGTTACTACATCAAAACCAGTGCACGGAAGTCAAACTAGGAATTTGGTTGTATTTATGGGTTGCAGAGCTTGCATAAAGCACTCTACGGGAAGCCATATCTTCCATTTAATTTTCTCCTTTCTCCTAATACCAAT
>VDFB02376505.1:0-20679 GCA_007258455.2 Sequoia sempervirens
GCATCACATCTGAACATGAGTCCTCTACTTATATCAAATGTATAAAAATATTATGATTTTTATTATGGTTAGGTTGTTGGATAGACACCTACTTCTTATTTTTCCAAATTTAAGTACTCGCATTGAAATTTCAATTTTTCATAAAATAGGATTTTTTTTGAAAAATAAACCTAGTAGTTTAGAAACTACATTCAATTTTCCACAGATTCTATTCTTACATATTTTTGAAATAATATAGATAACTTATTCAAATTTTTACGTCAAGTTGCATAACTCTGATTTTTCTCAATTTTCATTGCCACTTAAGGGCCTATTTTTTCCATGATGGTCCTGCACATACCCGTCACATGACTGAATTGCACTCTCAAAGGAAAAGCAGAGAAATTAAATCATTCATCATGCCTTGTTGTACACATAGGTAGTAAAGTGCTCTCTATCTCTTTTGTTGGGTGGCAGGGCATGCCCATTTTTTCATGACAAATAAGCAGAGTTACGTCTTCTTATAGTATGCAAACATTAGGTTGTATCTTGAATATCATTGTACGATAGTCAAATAATTTAAAATCATATTCCGAAAGAAAGTCCCCCTTACAAGAGAAAAGTCCAAAAAAGATATCTTACGGCGTTAATTATATAGATTTTATATAAAGATAGATAAACTAGTTATACTAGTGCACACATTTAACTAAATATGTTTATTTTTCAATTTAGTGAATCATATGCTCTAAAAGTTCAAGATAACACAAGTTTCAACGTAAAAAAATCCAAGCATCTTAAAAAGAGATGAATTGGTAGTTGGAACCTTATTTATTATTTATTATGTTCCTCATTTGGATAAATAATGTGTTTGGCTAAAAAATAAATATTAGTTATATATAAAAGGTAATCTAATTTAGTATTTTAGAGTACAATAACTTTTATGTAAATAAAGCCACTACTCTAAAATAATCTAACACTTGTATACTATTTTTAAATTAAAGAATTAATGCTATGATGGAAATAATAACCACCTATCACTACTATTGTATGGATCTCAATTATTGACTCTCGGTGATTTTTTTAGTGGCTAATATTTGTCAATTGGCTAATAGTTGAAATTTGGGAATCCAAAATTGGCTAATAGTTTGGGATACAATGTGACTTGAATCACCACATTTTTATAAAATTTTATTATAGTCTTATTTCAATTGCCAAAGAATATATTTTATTAAAAAATTTAACTCAAAAATTCGCCACAATATTCGATACATGATTAGATCAGATTCACCTAAATTTTATAAATTATAGTAGAAATCTATATTAATTTTCCAATAGTATATCATAATTATTAGTTTCTTTAGGACCATATTTCTAACATTTAGTTTCCACCATTGATTTATAATATAATCTAATGGCCATTGTTGTATTTTACAAGGTAAAATGTACCCATGATTTGTAATTCTCATGGGCCCCACAATTTTGGGTCTCATGAGCATTATAGATTGTGGGTAAATTTTACCTTATAGAGTACAACAAGAAAGGAATTTTGAACCCCATGAGAATTATAGATCATGGGTAAATTTTACCTTGCAGAATACAATGAGAGTCATTATATTATATTTTAAAACAATGGTGGAAAGTAAATATTATAGTCTACCCCTAATTTCCATCCTCAAGCCCCTACTTTTCTATAAGAATTATTTTAGATTGGATAGATTCACCATCATAATAATGCATTTTCCTATTATTTTTTAAGATTCGCCAAAATTTTCTACAAATTTTAGTGATGTAAAAAAAATCACTAGTAAAATTAATTGTTTTTTCAAAAGAAAGGAAAGATTCGCCAATAGACATTAATATTTTTTCTCAAAAAAATGAAAGATTCGCTAGGATTTTATATCTTTTTTTGGGGGGAGTTTCTTAAAGTTGTCACTGTTGACTCCTCCCCCCATTTAAAAGTAAATTGAGTATTTTATACATCCCATCCTAATACTGCTTTCTCTCTTGTATTTGTAATAAAAAAAAGGATACTCATGCATCTTTCCCTGATGTTTTGGGATCACTTTGATTAGAATTTACTTTATGTAATAACAAATCTATAACTAGCATATTCTTTCATGCAATCGGCTCATGGCATCACTCTATCAAAATTTCATCACTACCCATTCCCCAAAAATTGATCCTAATACCTATATCCCTCATTGACTAAACTGTATCAAATTCACAAGTATGAAATTTACCTAGACTATTTCCATAGTTGCAGATCTGAACCTTAAACTTTTATATTTAAAATTTAAAATTTACACCTTTTCCAATGTTTTCACTAGTCATTAGTAGTTAAATTGACACCCATTTGTGTTGATTTATGTTTTATATTATACTTAAATACATTCATTTGAATTCAAAAATAATAAAGGAAACCCCAAGAATCTAGTGATGAAATTATAATACAAGAACATTCACAACATCATAGCAAAATTACAACAACATACATCATCCTAGGCCCATCACATGATTGCTTGCTATCTTTAATCATTGTTCTAAAGTTGATCAATTATCCATCCTAGGGTGTTATTGAGGTCTAACATGACCATTTCAATTCAATAGATTCCATAATGTTTTTTATAAATATCATTGCTTATTATCAAAATTTAAACATTATAAATTTAAGGTGAGAAAATTCTAATATTCATATTTTAGTTAATTTATTCCCACAAGTATAGATTTAATTCTACATGTCATTCACTTTTACATGTGTAGAGATCAAGTTCATAGGTGTAGATCTAAACTAGTGTAGTGCATAATCAATTTCTAGATTCTAGGACTCTTATGAGATCATGCCATAAAATTCTAAGATTATAGTGAACTAATTCATGTCATCTTCTAGATTATTTTTCCATCTCTAAAATTCACCTATCATACTTAAATTCATTTAAATTTAGCAATTAATTCAATATTTATTATTTTTTCATCCCAACTTATTGAATTTATCTAGGTTATTTTTTAATTTTTTGTTTTAAATTTATTTAATTATTTTGCATATTTTTTGCAAGTTGATATAGTTTAAATTTTCTTTATAGGACCTAGGGTTCATTAGACTTTCTAATATTCTAATTGTTTGCATTTTCTTTGATATTTGACAAATGTTCGGATCCACCCTCCATTATGCTTCATTGATATATTTATATTAGTGTTTTGACATTCATTATTGGCTATATATTTAATCCCTACACACATATCTTTGGCATATGGGTTCTTTCTATATCACTTATTAAGGATTTTCATAAAGCTTTTCCTTATGGGTTCTAGGCTTTGTTTCTAAAGCTTGATGATTAAATCATATCTAAATTTTATTTTATAAACAAGGATGTGTTTTCTATGGAGGTGTTATTTCATCATGTTTATGATCTCTTTACCTTTATAAAGTGTTAGTTTGTATCTTTCTATTTTGAATACCATGTATATGCATAAAGATGAGAGGCCAAAAAGTGACCAAAATCAACATAAATGTCAATTTTTCACATGATCAAATTATATATTGCATTATAAAAGGTTGTAAGAACGCCACTAGAACATCAAGCTAGTTATACTACCTTTCCATCAATATTATTTCTATAATTATTTGAATAATCAATATTTTTACTTACTATTAATAGTGTCTTTACATTCTATAAAATTATATGTATTAACTTTTTTTCATTTTTTAAAATTTGTTTATTCAAATTTTAAAACAATAAATTTGTTATATGATTTATAATATATAAAAAAAATTGTGGATGCTAAGGGAAACACTAATTTTTTTATTTAAATTTGAAAAAAAATCACTGTCTTTTTTTTTTGATGTTTAGGGACACACTTGTTGATCAATATTTTAGGACATGTCCACTTCAAAAATTATTAAAAAGTTGTTCATATATATAACTAACATACTACACACTCTTTATATAATTTTAAAGAAAAACACTTACAACCTCGTTTTGGTAGCACAAATTTCCATTCACTTACCCTCCCTCACTTCACTTGTCCATGATCTTAATCTTAACTCTATTTTCCTAAGAATAGTAATAGAATTTGCATAAACATGGAAATGTTTTAAGCTTCGAGAACATTTCCTCTTCATGCTTTGGATCATATTGATGATCTACTTCATTCACCTATTATGAGACATATATATCTTACATCTTGCAATGATGATAAACCTATTCTATGTATTATGTACACATCAAATGATAGCTTTCCTTGCTCACTTATGGATTTTCCTACTTATTTGAATCCTACTTCATCTTTCCCTTTCCCTCGGGATCCTAGTGATGTAGACTATACATGTTTCACCTCCCTAAGCTTGGGGCCCTCCTTCCCTTTCTTGTGGCTCTTGGTATGTTGATGACTCTTTATTCTGTGATGATTTATTTAATGATGCACCTTCTTTTCAAGCACACAAGACAAAGGCATTTAGTGGTAACAAAAATGCACATTTACTTGTTAAATCTTTCTTAGCCTCATATTATGCTTATATATATATGTGATGATGATACTTTTCTACATGCATTTGGTGCTAGGGGAGAGGGCCCAGTAGTCGTGTGGGGTCCAATAGTCGCTCACTTAATCGTGATTATAATACCTAGTCTTACCACATATTTATACTATATATTGTAGATAAATAGTCCAAATGTAAATAAAAAAATAACCAAATGTTAATAAAAAATGGACCAATACTTGAACACATGAGAACCTCTAAATGTTATATGAAAAAAACATAAATACATTCATGAAGAAGTGAAAAAAGTTTTTTTTGGTCTCAAATAAAATATCATAACTCTCCACTATAAGTATATCATTTAAAAAATAAAATGCTCATTTAATAAAATAAGACACTCATTTAAACAAGTATTGTTATCATAGTGAAAAAATATTGTTCTTTATGTGTACAACAATTGGGGTAGCAATGTGCAAACATTGGATAATTTTATATTAATAGTTTGTCCTATCACAAATATAAAAGGTGAGCACAATAAATAACATGTATTTTTCCATTAAATGTGAAGGATTTTCAAAAAGTTTTAGTGTTCAACTATTGGTCCATTTTTGTTTGATATAAGTTGTATTTTAAATAATTATGTGTTGTTTTTATAACAACAAATAGTTTTTTTGTGTTCAACTATTAGTCCATATGTGGAATATAAAAGCTAGAGATATCAAAGATATATGGTTATCTGTACCCCTCTTATTGTTTGGTTTATATTTTTTCTATGCGTTCGTTTGCTACTTGTGACGATGATGATATTGTTTGAGTTGGATAGTTAGACATTTGTTGATGTTATTCCATTAGTAGACATGATTATTTCATATGACATTGTGGTTGGTAATATTAGTTGATTTTCAGAATTATATTATGATGCAGTGATTTAATTGATATGTTATGAGATGATTGTTAGTTAGAAATGTTGATTTATTGGCTATATTATAATTCTTAGAGTAGGTGTGATGAAGGACAATATGGCATCACTCGTTCGCGAGTGCCCTGTTATGTTGTGATTCCTTCTCACAATGCAGTATTTTAATTTAATGCTTCGATTTATATATATATATGTATGCACATGTACACAACTTCATTTGTATGCAGGTATTGCAGGTACAAGTCTCGATTCCACCTGCTTCGGCAGGACAGGGCGAGCACCAATAGCCCAACGGTTAAATGTTGAAACAGAGGTGACAATGAAGTCCTCCCGTCCCATGATGTCAGATCGTCTCGTTTGTTTGGTATTGTTCATTTTTGTGTAATTGTCGTCAGTTGTGTTCGTGTTTTGTGTTATGTGTTTATCGTATTTTATTTAAGATGGCATTTTATAAGTTATGATTTATTTTATTTAAGTGATTGAAATAGTCGTTTATTTTAATGTTAGATTAAGTTCTATTTAATTATTTAAATAATTTAATTATTTTTGAAAGTCTTGTGTTTCAATTAAATGATAATTAAATATTAAATGTGTTTTAATTATTTTAATCAATTATCTGGTGGAGGGTAATTATTAGAATAATTTATTTAAATTAAATAAGTAATGTGATGTGCAAGTAAAGTTGCAAAAATAGAAATTAAAGCAATAAAACAAATAAAAGAATAAAAAAGTTGAGAGAGCAAATGAGAATACAGATCTGGGTAAAAAGCTTGCTTTTAAAGAATGATTTTCTTTTATTTTTGATTTTTAGAGTTTTTGTGAGAGATGGACAATATATTTTTATTGAATTGGAATTTTTGTGAGTTTTTTCACACACAGAAGATTAGGGATTGAGAAGTTGCACAAGTTATTATGTATTTTGAATCTGAAGAGAATAGGGGTTTTTTTTTATCTTTTGCTAATTTGAAGAGAGTTCTAGAAAGGGTTTGGGAATCTATTACTAGTTATTTTGGAGTCTTCTAAAAAGGATCGGGTTCGAGATTTGAGCACGGTGACTCAGAGGAGATTTGAAGCAAGAAAGAGGAGCTCTTCGTAAAGGCCGTCAAGAACCAGCTTCATCAGATTCTCAAGGAAGTGCAGGACTCCAGGTTCTCGTCTCTATCTTTGATTTCTCTGAATCTGCAAAATAAACAAAAAAATATGATTTGAATGAATTTGTATTGCAAATAAAAAAATAAATAAAATAAAATCTGTTTGCGATTTAGATTTGAAGGATTTCTTTGAAGAATTGAAAATGAATAAACAAATAGGTTTTCCTTGAAGAGAAAATTTTATGTTGAGATTAGAAAACCTTGTTTGCAAACAACGAGAAAGTAAACTCTTCGAATGCTATTTTGATATACACGATCTCTCTGCTATTCTGTAGAAAAGAACAATCTTGGTATTTTTTTTTAGAATTGAAATAGCTATTTCTTTTGAAAAATCAATAAATTTATGGTCATTCTGTTTTGTGTTTACAATGCAACTGTTTTGTGTTTGTATGTAATTATTTGTTATTATATATATATATATATATATATATATAAGGAATAGGAAATATATAATATGTGACAGTAAATAAATTGTTATCATACTGTTAGAAAGAACCCGACTGTAGGAATTCGTGACTGTGCAAGGACTAAATTTTATTTTTTTATAAAAATAAATTGATAGTAAAATAAAAAAAATTGTAAACAAAATTTTATTAAAAAAATAAATAAATAAATTTTTGTATTGAGAGAGAGGGTTTGGCCAGGTCAGACCGCTCTACGCCAGTTAATGGACGCCGCGGCGCTAAACTGTGAGGGCTAATGCAGCTGGTCCTAAGGATGGACTTTTCTTTTTTTTATAAATTTTTCTTTTTATTATTAATTACTATTCGGTTTTTGTTTTTTTTTTTTTTAATTATGTATATTTTATTAAATATTTGTTTAGATATAAATTTGTTAATAAATTCTTATATATTTGTTAGTTATATATATATATATATGTATATGTATATATATATATATACGCATAATTTGAGTATAATTATATTCTTTTTGTTTTGTAAAATTTGAGAATAATATGGAAGTGGTATGTCAATTAATATATATATTTTATGTTTCTATATATAGATATATAAATATAAATATAAATGTTTATTAGATATATAGATAGAATAAATTGCGTTTATAATTCGAGATATTTTGCAAGTTTAGAATTTATTTTATTTAAAATGAAATTGTAATTATTTTATTTAATAGTTAAAATGTAAATTTTGTGTTTTAATTTTAAAAGGTTAATTAGTGTTATTATAAAAATATAGGGTGTTATTCTATTGGTTGAACAATTAATTTAAACTAGATCTTGTCTTGATCCGTAGTTGTGAAATTTTATCGAGGAAATTGTATCTCATTATATTTGGTGATTGGAACTTGATAACCTTTTTGTGAATGGTTTGAGGTCCTTTTTAAATGCGTTTTGAATACTTGTTCGAAATGGTTATCGTTTAGTGTTGTCGATGTGGGGACCATTGTTTGTTTGTGAAGTCTTGTTCCTGAGGCTTGTTATTTTAAAATGTTTCTCATCTTGGTTATACTTTTGGAATTGAACTTAATGGTACATTAGGAAGGGTTGAACAGTTTGCTTAAGACTTTGATTAGCGAATTACTGCAGAGGGTTAATGCCTCGCGATGCCTTGTTGTGGCATTATGTTTTTATGCTTTGTTCAACCCTTGCCTAGTTTTAATTATGTTAGGGGTCATAGGGAGAGTGGCTCTTCGTGGGCGTCGGTGCCTCGGGTAAGAGGAAGTGCTAGGGGAACCCACGTAAGAGTAGTTAAACAAGTGATAACCTAAAAATAGAATTTAAGGGGATGGGTAGTAAAACACACAAGATAATTAAAACTGGATTCCTCGTCTATGCATTAGGGCTACCGTAGACTAGTGATAGACTGAGTAGGCCGTGGTCAAGTAAAAGTCGTGAGTCTCAGTTTCCTTCATGAGAGATTATCAGCTCCGCATTAGCTACCCTATGGTGTCGGCGCCTCAGTTAGGAGGAAGGGCCAGGAGATCCATAGATGGGTGCCGGCGCCTCAGTTGGAGGAAGTGCTAGGGGATCCCATGCGAGCTATGCGATGACACTCTCCACTAGACACCCCTGTTCTTGTTTCTTGTCGCCTCTAGATATTGTAATCTCTATGTTGTTCTGATTTTAGGGCTAGGGGATCCATAGATGGGTGTCGGCGCCTCATTTGGAGGAAGTGCCAGGGGATCCCATGAGAGCTATGAGATGACCCTCCCCACTTGACACCCATTTGACTTGTTTCTTGTTGCCTATGGAATTGTGTATTGAATGGCCGTTTTAGATTTATTATGGAATCATGTTCTTTTTAATGTTTCAGATTTATTTGGAAATGTATTTTGGATGTTGTTTCGGTTCCTCTGGATATTGTATCTTTATGATGCGTTTGATTCTTGTGAAGTGGTTTCATGACTGTTAATTGGTGGTACTTCGTGTTATTATGATGAGTTTCTTAGTTTTAACTTGCTATGTGATTTGTGAACGTTGATGGTTGGTCTTTGTATGCTTTGAGTTGTACTTGTTTGGTATCATGTTGTTGTTGAGTCGGTTTGACATTCATGGTCGGGTTCACTTCCTCGTCACCTCTGAGCACGGGGGGTGAGTTACTTGTAATTCACATGGTTGGGTGGAACGTGCTCCGCACCCGTTGGGTTCCCCATCAGCGTCTTGTCTTCTCAACATTTCCGTTTGGAGTTGTACCAGTGATCATTTGTACTTTATATTTCATTATACTTGTATCAATCCCCATGTTGGGAAAATTCAATGTAATTCTTTTATCAAAGAAAATTGTAATGTAATATTATAACGATGATGTAATAGTTAGGCTCATTTGTAACTCTTTTAAGAGATGTATCATGGATGTAGTTATGCGATGTTTATCATACTCGCATCATGGTTATCGGATGTATCATTGTTTATGGTTATCATAAATTAAATGGTTATGTTATATTCTTCATCTTTATTTATGTTTAGTGTTGCGAAGTAACCTCGCGTGCCCCAGAGAGCCAAGTGTGTTAATGCTATATTATATGTATGTGGTTATGTGTTAATGTTATTCCATGTTTAATTTAATTGCTTTAAAAAAAAAAAAATTATGTGCATTATATTCCTGCTCTCTGGTTTGCACGACCATGCTACATTATCAATAAGTATTTGGTCCACTCTAGGTTGTATATTAATTCTTATTTTAAATAAAATATGATATCTCTATGCTAAATAAATAATATTTTTTGTTCAACTACTATTGGGGGTTCCATGATTAAGTTTTGGTCAACCTTTTAAAAGTCAAATTTTAGACACTTCTCAAAAAGATCTACTGGTGTGGCGAAGCTGTAATGATGAGTCACACCTCCAAACCTTATGTTCACAACAATAAGCAATATATATAAACATCTTCAAAGTTAAAATAACAATAATTCAATAACCATCTATTCACATATATGCATTATTTCACCAAGAATAACATGAACTAAGATAACATCAAATGAGATAACATTCATATTGATAACAAGGTACAAGCATCATTAATTCATCTCCAAAATTCACATTACATTCACATTTACCCTATGTAGTAATAGTAAATAGTAACTTCACAATTTGGGTTGTAACATAATTATGGCATAATTAAGCTCAATCAATTAAGGGAGCCCTAAATAAGTGTGAAAGTGTAAAGGGATACACCTTACAACACTAAATTAAGGCACAATTAAGTCTAATTTAACTAGGAGGGCCCAAACGAGTGAGAAAATGTAAAGGGATACATTTTCTGTCACTACATAGTGATTCCTCCCATGATGATGACATGCATATTGATGACAATTTTTTAGTCTCTCATGTTTGCACTATTCATGCTTCATTTCCTTTTCCTCCATTATACGATGGTACTATGAGCCTTAGTAAAGAGATTACATAGTGAGTACATGATGGTTTTCTAGATGCTTCTATGCATATAAAATAATTTCTACTCACTAATAATGAATATTTAGTTGACACCATATTACTCATGGAAAAGTTAAGATTATACTTGGGTGTTAAATATTTGTAATGGTTTGATGCATCTTATTTGCTTTATAGTTCATGAATTTATCTCATGCTTTCATTAACTAGTTTTATAGCCCTGGTTCACTCAAGGATATATAACAATATTTTCTCATCATTCATCTTTAGATCCTATTATCCATATGGCTTATATATAACACTAAAATGAATTTTTATCATAAACATGGATATCCTAAGGATAGAGGCATTGCACGTCAACATAAGGTTCAATAATTTATAAAGAAATGAAAATTAATCATTATGCATACTCATTAGCAAGAAGTTAGTCTCATACCTTAACACACCTTATATTGAGCTTACATTTGATAAAAAAAAAACTTGATATGAGAGATGAATTCATTACTTAGATATATTTGTCCATCCTTTTCATTACTTGCCACATTTTATGATTTATTATTTCCTTTCTGGTTTTATGTTGTCATGTTCATGTTCCTACTTTGCATGTGGATAGTGTGAAGCCACCTTTATTGGTGCATACTGACACAATTGAATTTGAATAAATGTTTCAATTTTTATGTCACATTTTCTTATGCTTTGTATCATTTCTAATTGCACCTTTTTGCTCATGTCATGTATATTGTGGCTCCCCACCTACTATTCAATTTATCTTGTGTGTCCTTATATTTTGATTTTTTAATTATTCCTTGTTTATTATGTATTTAGGACCAATTTCATGTTCTATTTTTGGTTTCATGCTTAACTTACCCACTCGAGGAGTCATTTTGGTTTCCATTTTTCTTGATTAATATTTCTCGTATAACAAACTATCATTCATCAATAAATAATCTATATTTTTAATCGATGATAAGAATAATGACACATTCAAAACTAAATAAATAATATCAAATATAAAAATTAACAAGCATGCATCATCATGAACTCAATAAGAAATATTTTCATTTCAAATCATCACATGTTATATTTAGATACAAATCTTTTTTCATTAAATATAAGGATTCTATCAAACAAGTATACATCTTTAAGCATATAATCTTATATCATTTTAAATATGCATGGTAGTACAATTTTTTTTGTATAATTAAGTCTTCGAGGATCTTTAGTTGCAAGAGGGAAAGCATCATCATTAACGTATTTTTCCATATATATATATATATATATTTGTATTTATATACACACATACTTATATATACCAATATACACACATACATAAGTCCCTAGTTTAAATTTTGACAAAATACTTTGATATCATGTAATGTCCCCTTTCTAGCTCACATTGTATGATGTTGTCGTTATCTCTCCTTGGTTTCGTAGGCTAACTAGGGCTTTTAAGGAATCTTGAGGATTTTTGGTCTAGGCAATTTTCGTTTCAGGTCAATCCAGGCATCAGGCAGTTTTGGCATACTTACTATTTTTAGTAAGTCATTAATGCTATTAATAGTAATTCATCAGGCAGACCGTGATCTCCAGTGATAGTGTTCTTTTCAATGGAAAATTGGTTATTATCATCAGATGATTTCAATTCCATTGGTTTAATTCATCTCTACATTAATAAAGTTTCAATTATAAAGTTAAATTCAATTATTTAACTTTATTAATGTGAGTCTAAAGTCAAGTGGGAAAATGAATAGTAAAAGGGGCCCTCCCTTATTTTAAAATACATGAGAACAAAAAGGAAGTTTATGTTTTATCCCACATTGGTTAAAAGTGTGAATGAGCTCTTATAAGAAGCTCATAAAAAGTGTTGCAAGGGCTCACTTTCAACCATGTTTGGTATATGCTTGGTTCATTGTTTTTTGGAGAATTGGGAGCTTTGGCTTTCAGCAAGTTTGAGGACGGAAACCCTCAAGCTTTGAGATAGTGGACGGAAACCCATTGTATGTTGGAGATATCACTCAGGGGTCTCACTTTGTATTTCAAGATCATATTTCTAGTTGTCTAATCTGACTATAATTTTTGTGGCTACAATTGGATATTTCTGTTGTATTTTCCACTGAAGATTTTAAGGCAATATTCATATTTAATTTTAGATCTCTATTTTAGTCTGATATTATACGATTTTTAGTATAATATGTTGGATAAATAGAAATCAATTTGCATGCAAATTGTTTTTTACATTTTTTGTGGGACATTTGGAAAAGATTGGAGTAAATATTCATAGGGGATGTTTCAATGGTATCAGAGCTAAAAAATCCTACCAGCCTGTGAGGTTTTTTATGAGTGACTAAGACAGTTTTTCCGAAGTTTGAAGACAAATTTGGAGTTGATTAGATATTTTGATATGAACAAGTTAATTGCAGATTTTGAAGAATTAATACAATTACAGATTGTGAAGAGTTCATTTCTAGAAATTTGGAGAAAATGATTTATTTGCAGGTTTTGGTGAAGAGAACTTTTAGTTTGGTGGGATTCAATATGTAGCTGGAAGCAATTACAAAATCCTCATAAAGATCGATCTTATTTTAAGGATCATTCTCATACTGGAGATAACAATTTTACATTGGAGGAAGAAATAAATTACATCTAGGAAAAATCATATTTCTTCATCCAAATCTAGAGTTGCATTATGTATTTAAAAGAATCATATTTTGTGCTAAGGGATTGATTGGCTTAGCTATTACCTTGATATCCAACAATTTGATTTTGATGTATTCGATCTTTGTTGTTGAAAAAGACAAAAATTGTCAGACATAATAACACAAAAAGACAAAAGAGACAAAGTCGAACAAGAAGGAAGAATCAATTTATTTTTGTATCCAGTCTTTGGCATATCAGACTATTTGAAGAAGTCACATTTTTATGCTTATTCAAATATTAGAAGTTCTTTTTGGGAGTAGAAGGTGACACAACATCATCCATCATGGTAAATGAAGACAAACGGAGCTAGGGAAATCAAACAATAGTTTTAAAAGACAAGAACAAGACAAAATCACAACATATGTGGGGGGCGATATTATCTCTCGAAGAAGTGACAGATTGAAGTAAAATCAGGCCTCTAAGGAGAGAGACATCACTTACATCAAGTCATCATCAAGTAAGGAGCATTGATCAGGAAGCTGGGGTCATGTTTGATCACATTCAAGAAATAAATTGTATATAATCAAGTGTTGCCATCAGTCTCACACTTGCATCAACCAATATTTCAGTCAAAGGAACCATTCTGGAAGTAGTTCGATTGAAGATCATCAACACAAATATCTCTAGCATTGGCGCCTAAATCCAGGTTCCACCTCATTAAAATTAAATAGAGTTGTATGCATTTGTATTATACTTATAATCCTAGTGTCATTGCATCTCAAGAAATAGCTGTAATGGATCACTATCATATAGTGGTATCTATCATAATATGATTTGCATATTAGAGCACTATTTTTGTAAGCCTGAGTTTATCATAGTATGCTTACATGATAGCGATGCCACCATATTGAGTAGTTCATTGCTAGAAAATATTGTAACCTGATTGGAGGCAGACATTTACAATATTATGAAGTTTGAGTTGGCATAGGAAGTGTTTGACAAAATGATTACTTGTTGTACTAAGCATTTGCACTTGAAACCAACTATTTGTTTGCAATAGACAATTATTAAATATCAACATTTGCATTGGGATTAGCATTATAGGATTGTAAATGATAGAGTTTCATTATAGCAATAATATGGAGTTTGGTGAACACATACAAACTGTTTGTCAAAATGACATGTTGTAGTTGTAGTTTGCAGTCATTCTATTGCATTGAGAAATTCACCAAAATATATGCACTACATCTAGTTGCATTAGGAATTCATTGAAATTATAGTTAAGTCATCATATGCATTTCAGCATCATCTCAAAGAGAGAAATTCAAACAAACATCACCAAAACAACTTACAGCAGTTCACAAGGAAACTGTTTGACAAAATTCCTGAATGATCAAAACTGAAAATTTAGAGCAGATTTTGCAAGGGATCTTGCAGTAAATAAAATGAAGACAATGGAAGATCTGGAAAGTGTCCTTTTCTCAAAATAATTCAATGATACATTCAATGGTGATTAGTTAAGGGATTTGCAGAAAGAAAAGGAAGTAGAGAATTGGCTCCATGTAATTGGATTACAATTGAAGTCCACAAAATTTCCTGATGATGTTCTCTCTAAGTTGGAGGAATTAGACACATATTTGTCCAAAGTAGACCACACAGATTGGAGGCTTCTAAATTGGGATTTGCAAACCTCAATGATCGCTTTGGTCCAACACAAGTTTATGGAGCATCCTTGTGAAGAGATGAGACTTGCAGTTGCTTCTTGTCACAGTGAAATCATAAGAATAATAGCTCCTGTGGCGACCTATAAGGATGATATACTAAAGAAGGTTCTGCATCTAAGTGTGGAGAGCCTATATGGGTTACATGATGTCAAAGCCCCTAATTTTGGTAAGAGGGCCAAGATTTTAGAAATTATGGCAAGAGCCAAATCATTTATCCTCATGTTGGATCTCAAATGTGACAAATTGATTCTTCAAATGTTTCAATATTTTCTAACCAAAATTAGAAAACAACATTCAGACAGTGTTAAAGCAAGTATGCAAACTATTTTTTCTTTACTGGTGGATGAAGATGATGAAATCTACAAACAACTACAATCAGACTTGCTAGCCATTTGGAGGAAGGAGCAGTGTGTTTCCCCCACGACTTATGATTTCTCAATAGGTTTGGTTGAACAGAAAATTGGGAAGTTCAAGGAACATATGACAACTAAAGAGCTAATTTCTTTGGGTATACAGGTCCCAGGATCACCCAAAAAGAGCAAGAAACAAATGAGGAAAGATTAGATTTGTTTCATTTGTCAAGAACACTGGTCATTTGATCACATATGTGGAGTTAATAAGGAAAAAGAACCATTGCAGCCAAGTAGTGTTGAAAACATACCAACAAATGAGGTTACAAATTTTGAAGAGGATGGATTAACTCAAGAAGGGAGTATGCTTGAGTCTCGGGATGTTTCTAATGAATTTTTAGAATCTTCATATGATAAAGAGTTACGTGGAAATGAGGACATAGCAGTAGCCATAGCCCTACATCTAGATCATTCCTACAAAGATTATGAGGCATCTACAAAAGAGTGCATGAGTCTCTTGGTGGGTGACGTAGAGATTATGATTGAAAATCCATATGAAGGTATCGTTTCTATTGGTGTTCCTTTGGTTGATCACAAAGTGGAAGATAATGCAAACCTGGATCAACCCTTTAGAGATATTGTAAACATAGCCTCCCTTGATGTAGAGCATGAGGTTGACATGGATAATGATGGTGTGGATTCTTGGGATGATCGCAACACATCTTCTAGTGTGATAGTTGATTCCTATGATGACACAATTCCTACTCATGAAGAAAAATCAGAACAAAAGCTTTTGGTATGGGAAGATTTGCAAGACCATTTGATGGTAACAAAAGAAAAAATTGCTCAAGCACTATCAAGGATGGATTCTATTCATAAGCACCTAGAGGACCTCATTTGGACAGCCCAAAGAGAGGAAAGACAAAATGGAATGGGACTTGGAGTTTCTCATATGCACTTGCATTCTTTCAAGGAAGCATTGAAATTGATGAAAGAGGACTACCTACAAATGCTTAGCAATAGGGACACAATGGTCAAGTTGGTGGAAGATAAAGATAGGGAGATTGCGGAACTTTGTCTTCAATTGAGTATATTTCATCATTTAGTGTATAATTTATAAAATTAGTCCTCTATAGTAGTCCCTTCCATGACATAGAATGACAAAGCAAGGGGCACAAAAGTTGAACAAGTTTATGAAAGAATTGAAGAGCTTCACAAGGAAATACCTTGTAGCCTTGTGACATCAATTGGAGAAGAATTACTTGAGACACTACCACCTCTAATCAAATGGGAAGGACGTGAGACAAATTTAGAGTTGGTGATGTTTGATGGTTCTAGCGGAAGCAAAGAAGAAGATCCCAAAATTCTGATTTGGGGTAGCGATAGCCTACATCCTTCTTCTCTTGATATTGTGGCTCTTACACTTGAGAATACTTATGAAGACAATGTTGCAAGTGTTGGACAAGAAATTTTCAGTGATGATATGCTAAATGGGTCAAAAAAATGGCTCAAGCACATAAAAATAATTTTGATTTGAATGACAGTAGTCATTTTTCTATCTTCCAATAGGAGGTAACAACTTGGTTACATGAAGAGGATAGCATTATGGAATCTACCTATGATAGCACCCAAATTGGGTGTGATAACTATGGGGAATATAGGGTGGATTCAAGCCACCGTGGTATGGAAATTCCTTATCATTCCAAGGAAAATAGCATAGGAAAGGACACAAAGGTTGAAACCAGTCTTAAATTTTAGTTTGAGAACAACAGTGATATATTTCACCTTTCTCATAATGTTGCCACTAATAATCATGGAGAAAGTAATGGTATAGTTTCACCTACTGATGGACTACAAGAGTAAAGTATGGTACATGGTAATTTTTATGGTGTCTCTTGTCATAGGATTGAGTTTATACATTTTGATACAACCAATATAGAATATGCCCAAGTTTTGTACGAAAAAATGGTCGGAAAGAGCTAAACAAGCTAATATTGTGGCTCAACAAGCCAAGCTTCACCTTCAACATATTCGTAATATTCGTCATTATTTTAATGATGAGATACATGAATTGCATAACCCAGAGTCTCCAATTGAGATAGTTGATCATTCCCATGATGGTGATAGTGATTGGGTTGATGAATCTCTTAGTGGGCCAGCCACTCAAGAGTTGTCTATGTTGAACAATGTTGGCATACACACTTCACTTTCAAGTTGGTTAATTGTTCCTCTTAATATGGCAGTGATATCTTTGTTGTTTGGTGACTTCATAGTCTTTGATCTCTTATGGACTAATGACTGTCCTAGTTGGAATCATGTAGCACTTTCTGATTTTGCATTGACTACATCAGTGATTCAGCAGTATGGGAATGTTGTGGGGCAATTCTTTTGGGTTGAGTTGGAGTGTGGAGTAATTTTCCTTAAATGGAATTGGTTTGATGACATATTTGATATCATCTATGTCTCTAATCAGAGTTATGACAATGAGGTTTGGTGGCCATTTGTGTTGGTTATGGGCATATGGGGGTTCATCTTCACATTGGCTGGATGTCTTACATGCACAGATGGTTACGTAAGGGTGCTCGGTTGACAAACTTATTTTTCATCTCTTATAGTGGGTTCTACATCTTGGTTTGGGATCCAGGTACCGACGCAATTGGTGCATTGCCTCTTATGGATTCCATGATGTTGCTTCATAGTTTGTAGTGTATGGTGTTTTTATCAGGGTGGGGCAGTGGGTTGGTTGATGTTTGCTTGAGGGCAAGCAATCTCGGGAAGGGAGGACTATAATGTCCCATTTTCTAGCTCGCATTGTATGATGTTTCGTTAGCCTATTTCTCCTTGGTTTCATAGGCTAACTAGGGATTTTAAGGAATTTTGAGGATTTTTGGCCTAGGAAATTTTCGTTACAGGTCAATCTAAGGTGTCTGGAGGTAGTTTTAGCATACTTACTATTTTTAGTAATTCATTAATGCTATTAATAGTAATTCATCAGGCGGGTCGTGATCTCTAGTGATAGTGTCTTTTCAATGGAAAATTGGTTATTATCGTTAAATAATTTCAGCTCCATTGGTTTAATTCATCTCTACATTAATAAAGTTTCAATTATAAAGTTAAATTCAATTATTTAACTTTATTAATGTGAGTCTAAAGTCAAGTGGGAAAATGAATAGTAAAAGGGCCCCTTATTTTAAAATACATGAGACATCAGAAAGACAAAAAGGAAGTTTATGTTTTATCCCACATTGGTTAAAAGTGTGAATGAGCTCTTATGTTTTAAGGAAGCTTAGAAGTTTATGATACTATGGTTGTCAAAGATTGTCTCGAACTTCATCCAAAAAAGGCGCGATAGTTAATAGTTATAAAGCCCTTTGATAAAATAAAAGAGGTTGAGGAAAAGGAACAAAAAAAGAAGGAAGAATCTTTTTTTTTAAAGAATTCTTAAAATGGTTCAAAGAGGAAAGAACCGAAGAAGAAGCTGAGTTTCAAGAACAAACTCAAGAACAAGGGCTCACTTTCAACCATGTTTGGTATATGCTTGGTTCATTATTTTCTAGAGAATTGGGAGCTTTGGCTTTCAGTAGGTTTGAGGACGGAAATCGCCGAGCTTGGAGGCAGTGGACTAAAACCCATTGTCTATTGGAGATATCACTCAGGTATCTCACTTTGTATTTCAAGATCATATTTCTGGTTGTCCAATCTAACTGTAAGTTCTGTGGCCACGATTGGATATTTCTGTTGTATTTTCCACTGAAGATTTTAAGGCAATATTCATATTTAATTTATATCTCTATTTCAATATGATATTATATGATTTTTAGTATAATCTGTTGGATAAATAGAAATCAATTTGCATGCAAATTGTTTGTTACATTTTTTGTGGAACATTCGGAAAAAATTGGGGCAAATATCCATAGGGGATGTTTCATATCATTGAAACCCTAAACTGGTATGATATAAAGTTTATCTTATGAATAAAAATATACACAGATTCATTTATAAAATAACTTTATTGATAAACTAGTGCAATAGTTGTAAACAAAACTGAAAAATATACATCTTAGAATAAAGTATTTATAATTTCTTATGATATATTATTTCTTTTCTTTATAGAGTGGACACCGTTGATGCTTATCATGTTATGGATGACTAACCAAAATATTTATGCTTATAGGTAATGAACCATGATATGAATTTTTTCAATTATATTTTACTTCAATAAACTGAAAGATAACTCTAATTAATAGGTAGTATATAAATCACATGCTACATGTTAATATGTTACATTTCTTGAATGTGGATGTTCATGACCAATTTTAAAAGATACTCTATATCATTTATAAAAGTAATCCAATGAGATGTTATAATAGCAACCATACTTTTAGTCATGGCAAAGCAATCTTACTATAAGATAGTTAAAAACAAAGCATTTACATCCAACAACACTTTATATTATAAGTTTAAATTTAATCAATCTAGATTCATAGGCTTACTTTTTAACATGGAAACACTATCATTTGGTGAACTAGTTCATCTAAAAATTGGTGGCAACAAAATAAAATATTCTTCTACATGGTGAATAAGCTAAATATGAATAGTACAAATTTAGTTTAACTATATTGGTTGATTTAGTTTTATATAAATAGAAAAATAACATATAGATGTTTGGGTGAATAAGATTGTATGAACAATAAAATATTGGATATCTATTTGGACAAATATGTTCTGTATGAACAAAAAAATAATGAATATCTTAGGTGGAAAAAAAAGTTCTTATAAAAACAAAAAAATAAATAAATTATGTTTATGGAAAATGGTTCTGTCCTAAACTTTTGGCTTCTTCAAAATATTAGTTGCATTTATAAGATAGCTTTTTGGTCTCATCGTTATGATTTTAAATAGACCAATAATCATATTTATGGATCTAGATATATCACACATCCATAATCTGATTGTAGATTACTTGTTCATTGCTAGGCAATGAATTAAACTAGTATTTGGCTCCTTTAAAGTTTGCTAAGCATACTATGTGTGTATGCTTATGTGTAATGTGTATGTATATACACATATACATAAACATACATTACATTTCCTTATTTTAAACATACACACTACATAATTCATATAGTGTGAGCCATACATATGAACATGCAATACAAAAAGCATATGAAACAAGCTACAAAAAATATATGAATGAGCTATTGAAAGCCTATGAAATGGGCTCTAGTAGAAGAGCAATAATTTGAAGTATTCATAAAGAGATTTACATTCTTGAAAGAAAATTTTCTCTTTTCCCCATGATATATTTTTTTATCCTTTTTCAAAAAGAAGAGAATTCCTTCACAACAATTTCTAATGAAATCCCTAACCAACAAAATATAAGTAGAAATATGCATATGACTTAGTAAGTTTATTTTTCCTTTCTCTTTCCTATTTTCCAAAACCCTAGTTGCCCCCAACAAGAATTTGAGCCCTTTTTCCTTTGATTTTTTTCTAAATAATCCTCCTATATTATATTTCCTTATTTCTCTCTTATTGTGCCAGCATGATATTGTAGAGAAGGGGGACTTGTAACCCCCAGGACTCTAGGTC
>VDFB02376505.1:22764-46134 GCA_007258455.2 Sequoia sempervirens
AATATCTCGATTTATTAACTGTCTCTCTTCAAAATATTGACCTTCATAGAGGAAAAAATAGAGCAAATTCAGAGAAGATTTATGTGGTCTGGAACTGAAGAGAAAAATAGACTATCTCTAGTAAGTTGGGAGAAAGTGTGCACTCTAAAAAGTGTTGGAGAGTTGGGGATAAGGAAAATCAAATTGATTAACAAAGCCCTAAATGTTAAGGTGGGATGGAATCTTTTGGAAGGGTCAAAGGACTGGGTGAAGATTTTCCAAGATAAGTATTTGAAGAACATAAATCCTGGTTGCTTCCTTTCTATGACTGATCTACCTAGTGGGTCTGTTATATGGAACCATCTTATTAAAATTAAAAATGTACTAAAATCAGGGTTAGAAAGAGGATTGGTAATGGTAAAAACACTGATTTCTGGAAAGACCCCTAGACTAAGGCTTCCCCTCTCTCCTCAACTGATGGATTTAATCCCCTTAAACAAATTTTTACAAGGATATGTGGAAAAAAGGTGTCAAACTATGTCAACTATGAGGTGGAACAACCTAAATGGAAATAGTTCAACTTGTTGTTAAGGAGTGTTAACTTAAGAGGTCAGAGATAGATCAATTGGGATCCGATTCTGTTAAGGTTACACAATCTCATAGGGGAGGCGAACTAGTTCGCCATTGAAAGGGGAGATGAATGGGTGTGGAAGGGGAGATCTTCTGGTTGTTTCTTTGTTAAACACGATTATAATGAATTGGTTAAACCCCTTACTGACAATAGAGACCATCACTAGGATAAAGTGTGGATTAAAAACATGGTGCCAAAAATCAATAGTTTCTAGTGAGCTACTTCACATGGAAGAATTCGAACTATTGATAACTTGGTTATGAGAGGGTTTCAACTTATTAACCAATGCATCCTTTGCAAGCAGGATGAAGAGTCTATTATGCACCTTTTCTTTCACTGCCAGTTTTCTAGAGAAGTGTGTTCATTCTTTCTTCCTTTATTGTTCACTGATTGGGTGTTTCCCCATGCTATGAAGTCCTTTGTTGAAATTTGGTCTAATTTCCCTTTCTCCCATAAGGTAATTGTGGATCTTTGGAACCAAATTCTCCCCTTCTTAACCTAGGGAATATGGAAGGAAAGAAATAATAGGATCTTCAAAGAAGTTGAGAGAAGTAGCTTTGAGGTTAGTATGAGCATAAAGTGCAGGTTTAAGAAAATATGGATGTGGGAAGATACAGCTTCTCAAAAGTCTAGCCGAACTACAAAGAGATGAGAACTAAGTAGGTTTGGGGTCTATGGAAAGATCTAACTAACCTTAATTGGACAAATATTTTGGCTAGGAAGTCTACAATGTGGGTTCCTCTTGAAAGAGAGTGGATTAAGTGTAATTTTGATAGGTGTTCTAAAGGTAACCCAGGTATGGCAGGGGCGGGAGGTCTGCTTAGAAACCACTTAGGTGACTGCATTGTGAGTTATGGTGTTAATTTGGGAGTTTGCTCTAATAATAAAGTAGAGGAAATGGCTATCTGGGGGGGCATAAAGACTAAAGGATTATGGTTTTAAAAAGGTTATTCTAGAAGGAGATTCAAAGCTAATTGTGGACATGTTGAATGGAGGTGTTACGATCCCCTAGGAATTAAAAGATATAATTGATAAATGCTTGTCCCTTATGAGCTTCTTTACTCATTGCAAGGTGCAACATGTGTTTAGATAAGGGAATATATTCATTGATTGTGTTGCCAATGAAGCATTGAGGTGTAATGGGTGGACCCGCTGGGTTAATAATCAATTGTTGATGTCATTAAAGGACAAGGTTCTAAAAGAAAATTTTGAATATGTATACAACCTGCAAAGATGATGGTTGGGAGTGGCAGAGGAAGTGTTGGAGATCTTGTGATTTAAAGAGCATGAAGAATAATGATGAGGTTAGTGGTATGGTGTCGAGCAAGAATATCTCCTTAGGAGAAAAAGATAATAATTATCTCCTTCCAGAGATGGTTAAGGATCACATGGCTTTAATCAATTTGATGAAGGGTATCAAATCCAACTATGTTGAAGAGACCTATGTTAATTCCTCCCGCAATTGTGAAGATTTTCCTTGTATGAATGATAAAGAGTCATTAATTATTTGTAAAAATAATAATGATCTCTCTACCTTGGGAAATGTGTTATCAACTATCTCTAAGAGAAAGTTCTCAAATTTTATTTCCTCAATTTTTTTTTCCAAACTGGTTACAATAGTGGCTTCTACAAGTTTGGTAGGAAGCTGAAGTGGAGTGAGGTTATGAATAAAAGTCTATAGAATCCGAAAAAACTTGTAGAGCACAAAGATGGGTGGGTCAAGGAAGCGCCTGGAACCTTTGAACTGTCAGGCACTTAAACAAAATGTGGACCTGTGGAGACTTTTTGAAAGAGCTGGTATGGTCCCCTTCTTTGAGGCCATGAAGGGATACAACAAAATCCTTACTACAAAATTTACCAATTCATGGAGGAAGGGGAATGTGGCAATTGGGGCGGTTAAATTTGAGGTGATGACATAGTTTATTGCGGAGGCTACTGGTTTGCAAAACCAATGAATCAACGTGGCCAAAAAGAGTGGTGCCGACTACCAGTCTTTTGTTGACAAGTTTCTTTGCGAAGGAAAGAATCTAACCATATTTCAAAATGGTTATGCAAGGCTCGAGCTTTCGACTCCTTATGCCCTGGTGAGTATGTTTGTGATGCGGTATTTCATACTTGAAGGGAGATATATGATAGTGCGCACATATTATTTTCTATTTTTGAATCATATAAGGCACAATGAAAGAATCAATTTGTCATTTTATTTACTTTCTTCCCTACAAATTAATATTGGAAAAGGTGTGAGCCCTCCCCTGCATCAAGGATTAATGCTTTCCCTTTACAAACACACCTTAGTATTGAACCCCCATGGAAACCCTTTAGTTGCCAGATTGGATAATGAGACCTGTGATGTTGGTGAAAATGCAAAACCATTAGAGGCTAACCCCACTAAGGAACCTAACCCTGGACTTCCTCCCATTGCTGCTGTTAGAAATGAGTTAACCCCTGCTAAAATCCCTTCCCTTGCTTCCAAAAGCTCTAATCCCTCAACCCCTATGGGTTTGAAGAATCCCGCTAAAAGCTCCATCGAGCTTGAGCTAGTTAAAGCGACTCCAGAGAAGTGCAAGCATTCCCCTCTTCTCCTGGATCTAACCAAGTCTAAGAAGATGAAAAAAGAGCCTAAATTTTAGAGTGAATTCATTACCATTAGTGAATAAAAGGAGGGTATGCAAACAAAGGACATGAAGGATAGGAAGTAGTGTCAGGGTGGTGGAGGTCATAGATCTACATACCTAGCCAAGGCTACATCCTAGGACAAGAAAGGGAAACATAAAGCCACCTTTCATGAGGAGGAAGAGTTGGAGGTGGAAGAATTTGAAGCCCAAGTTGATGAAGAAAGTGATGGGACGGAATTTGAAGATATTGTCTATGACATGGGTGAAGAGGAAACTGAGGAGGAGAATGAAGATAATGAGGAGGAGGAGACTAAAATTGAATATGTCTAGAAGAATGAAACCCTAACTACTCCTAAATTTGGGAACACTAGCAATGATACTATTGTTGAAGACTCTAGCATTGATTTTTTGAAAATCAGAGTAACCTATATGCAGGTTCAAATGGACGATATGGAAAAATATTTGGTCACGTTGATGAAGGTAATGAATGGCCTGATGCGCAGAGCAATGGTTGGTGTTGTGTCTAGGCAAATATAGATCACTAGGAAGCTGAAAAAGCTAGGAAAGATGGATGAATTGAAGGACGTAGATGAGACTGAGGGACCTGATTGGAGAGAGTATATCTCCCTAATAGGAGATTACTGGGACCTATTTGGAAAAGCCAAGTAATGATTTTTTTTCTTATTTCTGTTAATGGTTGCTATGCTATTTTTGTTGTTTTCTTTTAATAGCCCGGATTGCTATTTCTAAATAGCTTTGTTATGGTTTCAGAATTGCTAGTTTATGGTGGACCTAATAAATGGTTTTTGTAGTTTAAAGCACTCTAGTAGTAATCTTTTGTTTTTGATTATGTATAATGGTTTTATGGTTACTATTATGTTATTTGGCTTGCGTGCCACCCTAGACATGTTGCTTTTTGATGTGGGTTGGTGGTGTTGTTTTAACTGCCCTATTTTATTTTTTGTGTTTTGGATATAACCATGGGATCAGGGCCCTTCCCCTGCTAATCTAATCAAAAACATCAATCACCTCACTAAAGGATGTATTTTATATTCTTCCACACTACCTAGCTAATAACCAAAGAGTAGGGTGATCAAGAAAACATCAACATGGGGAAAACGATGAAGAAAAAATCCTACTAACCCTGTAACTAGAACACAAGATGAATTTTAACCATTAAAATATTGATACAAATGTTGGCCTCCTCTAATGGTTCAATAACTAATCCCTTAAAGTTGTAACTTAGAGATTAAACATTTGCACTAAATAGTTATCTTGCTCATCATGAAGGTTCATTTCATTGTCAACCCAGGGACGTAAAATTGAAATGGGTTAGCACTGTATGTGCACTAGGACTCAACTGTAGTCATCCTTAAACTAGAAAAAGAAATAGCACTGAAAAAAATGTTGGAAAGAAATTAACATAAGCACTAAGCATGAATCAAAAACTACATTGAGCATCAACAAATAAACTGGAATGGATGACATAAATAGAAATCCTAGCAAACAGACATGAAGTTACTCTATCTTCCTTGGTTGTAGGAATAGTCATAGAACAAAGTTCCAATGACTATAGGAACAGACAACTGTTGAGGCCGAAACTAGTTATTGAACATAAAAATAACTTTTAAACTAAATGGGTGGAATTTTCACCAAGTGGCCCCCCTTGAGAGAGTCTTCCTTAAGCTAGCTCAGATCCAACAAATCAGAATATCATTTTATTCATTGAAAGCATGATTACATCATATCAACAATATGACTATATTACTTGAAATTGAAAAATTAAAGTACAATCTCAGAACATCCAACCTTATGAAAAGGGGCATTTGACCATTATTTATAGAGGGAAAAGCTTCTGATTAACCCTAAGTAACTAGACAGTCGACTCCAACAAAATAGGAGGATGCCATTTATTGAAAGCATGGAAAAGAGAGGGAGGAAGTTATGCATGCGATAGATTTAGTCAAAGCAAACTTGCCTCAACGAGGATCCAACACAACACTTCCTAGATATACTCAACTAACAAACATGATCATTTAAAAGGTAGTTACAACTTCCATATGAGCTAGGAATTTCCCTCCATTGGAAGTTTCCCTCCATTGACCTCTTTAATGGCCATCTTTTTTACTTCCTTAGCAACTGACTAGTTGGCATGCACTTCTTCCACTTTGCAAGCTTCATTTATATATGCATCTTGATGTGAACTTGCATGATGACATTAGCACACACAAAACAATTGTATATCCATAATTACCTTAAAGTAACATCCATTCAACCACATGTAAAATTAATATAGATAATTTACATAGCATGTTAATATCATCAAAAGTCACAAGGATAAGTTCATGCCCAGGGTTCATAAATTTATGGAAATAACATGGAGAGTGTCAATAACTAGGTGCCAAAGTCTACGGTATCAACATCAAATATATGATAAACCCTATCAAAATTGAGTCATTATTTGGACTCATCATCTCCCCCCAGCCTAATGATCTGTTGGTCTTCCAGCAGAGGGAGCTCTATTCTTTTTCCTTGTCAAAGCTTTGAAGTCACCAATTGCTAATTGTCTTAGATCAATCTATGCAGTATCTAAATTTGGATCCCAGTAGAACCCTTGCTTGTTTTCCAATCTGCTCTACCTTGGCCTTTTTGTATCTATGTCATACTGATAGTACTTGTAATCTAGTACTGGCCACAACAGAGTTGGTGGCTAGAATGTCAATGGAAGCCAATAGTGTCGCTTCATCCTTCCAAGTTTTATGTACCTAGTGCTTCGTTTACATGCTACAAAATAATTTTGCAAGGAATGGGGTTCAACCTATTTTAACTGATCTGGAAAACTATTCCATCTCTGTGATAGGTACCCTGATACTGTTTTCCCTATAGTAGCAGCTACCCACTCATTGTCCTGGTATGCTTCATCCTTAGCAGACATAATCTTGTTTTTGTAGTTCGAATTATACAAAATTTTGTGCCATGTGTAGTAAATGTCTGAAGGGTTATTGGATTCAGCTTTGAGAGACAAGGGGGTATGGAGTTCTCTCTCTATATATATATATATTTTAAATTGTTTCCCCTAGCTAATTTCATTTTGGATCTATGACATGAATGCCCTCAAATGGATATCTCCAACGTATAGCAATGGGTTCCAATCATGATCATTAGGAACAACATGATTATGCAAGTACAATTCACACAACATATTTTTAGCTTCAAAAGGAGAGGATTGGTAGGCTTGGAAGAACTCGTGTGGGGTTTTAATAGAAGGGTTTAAACCAGAAATAACCCTTGACATCTTGAAAGAAAGATGACGCTCCTTTAGATGTAGTGCATATACTCTTGGAGGAGTTCTACATGCCATCATTTATGGTACTAGTGCCACCACATTATCTACCTTACCCTTCAATGCAACAATCTTTGCATTCTTTCCCTCAATTTCTATATTTTTCTTTTTGATTTCTTCATGCAGCTCGAGTCTTTCCTTTTTCAACTCCTCTTTCTTTTGCATTTCATTCCATAAGTTCAGGGCTACGAGATTCCATGAAAAAGTGGAAGGTTTATGTTTCCCTACCAAGATCTTTCCTCGCACTGGCTCATGTTGCTCAAATTGCTCTGGTTGCAGTGGTTCTTGTTGTTCATCTTGCTCTGGTTGTAGTGGTTCCTAATTTTCAACCTGCTCTGCAACAACAACAAGCTCTGCTAATCCTATGTTTTCTTGTTCCTCAAAAATGTCTTCCACCTCAACATTTACCTGCCCCTCAGGAGCTTTTGTCTCCTTCCTAGGTGTTCTTCTAAGTCTAGGGATTCTTTTTGGAGGCATATTAGTAGTTGGCTCAGCTGGTTTTGATTTCTTTGAAGGGCTTTTATGTTTCTCAGCGGCTGCAAGATGACTAGTGTCATCAACTTTCCATTTCCTAGGGCTTGGTGTTACTTTTTCTGATGTTTGCTTCTTGGCCTTCCCTTTCTAATTACTACCTGCTCATTTGTGCTTCCTCTTTTCTAATGGAAGCCCTAGTATGAATTGAGTTTTAGGGAGAACATTGACATTAGGGTCTGAGGATGAACTTTCTTCATTCAAATACTTTGATTTCAGAGGAGCCAATTTCTATTGTTGATTTGATGGTGAGGGTTTGTGCCAAAGGTTGAAGCTCCAGGAGTGGTTTTAGCAACCCTCTCACCCCTACTAACCCTACAAGCTTGGGGCTGACCTCTAGGGCCCACATTTTCCACTTCTGAACTGATTAATGCTTAAAAATTCTTCCCATGACATACCAGGACCCTAAATCTGCATTGGATCAAAAACAAAAACCATTAGTATTGTTAGTAAACCAAAGCAAACCAAAAGATCCCCTATAAGATTCATCTAATCACAAGAATGATGCCAAAGAAACAAGCAAAACATAGAAATGCATCATTCTAATGAATCAAACTAGCATCTTATAGTGGATTGGTGTCACATGTGTTAGTGACCCTTTCCCAATCCTTGATTAATAAGCTTAGATGATGATGATAAGATGGAAATGATGAGCAAAATTAGTTCTCAAGGAGAGTAACTTTGCATATGCTTTTTGGATGAAATTGTGGAGGATTTGCTCAATGTTGAAGCCTCTATTTGAAGATTTTCAAAATGCCAAGTGTTGAAGAGGGACCAATGTGGGATCAAAAACAAGCCAATGAGTTGAGGACACTTGTCATCATGTGATTAGTTGATGTATGTGCAAGATTTGGGAAGAGTGCCCATGAGAGGGAAAATTTGAATTCAAATTTTGCAATAAATGCTGAGTTTGACTTTGGAAGGGGACATGTAAGAGACATGTAAGGCCTCATAAATGCTATGTTGGGTGTACATGTCCACTTGGGGGGAAATTCAAACTTGGAGAATATTCTTCCTTTATGCCAAGTTGAAAATAAAGATTTTGATAAATCAATTAATTGCAATTTCATGTGCAAGTGGCCAAATCTAGAGAATGCAAGTGGGATGAGATTAGCATTAGATTAAATCAGGATTAATTAGCTAGGATGATGATTAGGCTGATTTGACCACTTTGACTTGATTTAGGGATTTAAATCAAATCAAAGGGAGATGAATGATGATCTGAGATTTAATTAAATAAATGATTGATTTATTTAATCAAAGAGATGATAGGATCAAGTTTGATTTATTTGATTTAAACTGATGACTTTACCCTGATGAATGGATGAGTGTGATTTTGATCAAATGCATAATGCTGATTTTGTGTGTCTACACATACCAAACGCTTCTTGTAAAGATTTTTCTACTAACAATTTTATCAAACAGTGATGGGAGACAAAATTGTCCCTACCTTTTTGTGTTTCAACTGCCATGATTGCAAGAAGGTTGTACAACACATTGGGCACGTTCATCCTTCTCCCATGTCTCATATGGTTTAGGAGCTTAAAATGCACAAAATGAATGCATGATTAGCGACCTTCATAGTTAATGTATTTAATAATGTAGACAACAACTTGTTTCCACTTTTCTGGCAAGGAAGTTCTCCTTGTTCCTTGCTTATCTACAACAAGTAGAGGATCACTAATATCAGTGAATTCTGCCCTAGATGACCTCACATCCCTGTAAGTAGGGTAGGGCTCTCCTATAATAGGAAAACCCGTTACTTCAGCAATTATCTTCTCAATGGCTATCAATTCTATCCCTTTTACCATTGCCTTAACGTCAGAAAGTGTTTGTGCAAATTCCAGAGCAATGTCCTCATTGAAACTATCTAGTTTCATAAAGTAGTCCAACCATCCACAATTTCTAAATTTAGCCAGAGAGAGTGCATCCTATAGTATCACCTGATGAACTATAGGTTCATTTCTAATCAGCTAACCTCCCATTGCTTCTACCCACAATCAGGCAAACACTTCTGCAAAATTTTATTTCCTGCAATCCTTCTTTTGAAAACCCAATTTCTTCTGCTTCCTGCAACTCTTCTTCAGTGCTAACGCCAATGTCATGCAACTCTTCAATTTATCTTTTTGGTGACGTTATGACTATGACTAAGGTAGTAAAGAAAGCATAAATGAGGGGTATCATCAAGGAAAAATGGTGGCAGTTCAGTGTCATATCATACATGCGAGCCGTCATTTCAACTATATTAGCTCATTTCAAATTTTCTATCATGTTGGTGCATGGATGACATGTATGACATGTGGACATGTGGGTTCACGCTCTCCCCCAACCTAAATTAGAGCATGTGTCTACACAGGTTGGGATGTAATTATGATGTGATAGGGCAGAGTACAAATATGTGTTATGTGAAATATCAACATTAATATACAGTAATTAAACAAATGCATTTAAGATAATTAAGATACAACAAGTTGTTACGCACGTACCTAAAAATTTGGAGTGTAGTTTACAAATAATGTGGAAGGAAGTACGAGTTGCTTTAAAAGTATAGTTGAGCTTATTAAATGCAGTGGTGATGGAATGAAGTGATGGTGGAGTTATGGAAGAGAGAGAAGGGATGGAGATGGATAGGCAGATGGATTTATTGATGGAGAAATTGATTCCCACAAAAGTGGAAATATTTATTGTGATTACATGCATACCTTGATTAGTTAGAAGGTTAGACTCTAGGTCCGCTTCCTTCGGCTACATGAACTTCAGAGGTCTGGCGTTGAATAAATTGTTGCATGAATTCTTGTTTGGAAGTCGGTTTATGGTATAACCTAAGACGGTGACCATTGACCAGGAGCTTGAATTTGACAGGGTCAATGGTTATGAGTTGAACAACACCATTGGAGAAGACTTATGCTACTTCATATTGTTCCAACCACCTGGTTTGCAGTTTTCCTGCATTATCTTGATACTTGGAATCATAAAGGAGGACCTAGTCACTTGCCTAGAAATTCTTTTCCTTTATGTATTTGTCATGCCATCTAACTCTTTGGTTTTGCACCATCTCAGCATGATGAAGAGCTGACTTTCTCATTTCATCTAAGGCATTCAATTGCATGATCCCGTCCTTCTGTGCTTCAGATATGTCTATCCCAAGATCTAGTGCAGTTCTAAGAGTTTTATGCTCAAACTCTATAGGCATCATGGTTGTTTTTCCATACAATAATTCAAAAGGAGTGAAACCAGTGGTTGTCTTCCAGGTGGTTTTGTAAGCCCAGACAACTTCTAGCAACCTATTTGCCCAATCTTTCTTGTGAATAGCCACTATTTTGGTCAAAGAGCCTCTATTTCCCTATTTGTCACCTCAGACTGGCCATTGACTTGAGGGTGATAGGGGGTGGATTTCCTATGACTTACATTATATTCATTGACCAATGTTATGACAAGAGTTGATGTAAACTAAGCCTCTTGATTAGTAACTATCTCCCTAGGGACCCCATAACATGTGAATATTTCTTCATAGAGGAATTGTCTCTGGCATGTTTCATAGCTTTGACCTCAACCCACTTGATCACATAGTCAATGCAAACCAAGATGTAATATTTTCCATTTGATGGTGGATCAATTGGACCTACAAAATCAAGTCCCCATTTATCAAATGGTGTGATGACTACTTGAGGGTATAGAGGCATCTCATCAGATTTAGTTGGTCGGCCCATCCTCTGACATCTATCACACTTCCTAGTATACTTTCCTACATCCTTATGAAGTGTGAACCAGTAATACCCTATGTTAAGAATTTTCATTGATGTCCTCTTAGTTGCAAAGTGCCCTCCACAAGGTTCATTGTGACATGCATGTAGTATATCATAGGTTTCATCATCTCTTACACATCTTCTCATCACATGATCTTGTCCAGTGTAGAATAAACATCCTGTAATCCATGAGAAAGGAAAGGTTTTCTCAATAAGAGCCCTTCTCTCTTTTGGAGAGAAATGAGGGGGAACCCTCCCTGTAACCAGATAATTGGCTATATTTGCATACCAGGGTTTGTGCACACTGATGGAAAACAAATTTTCATCAAGGAAGGAGTCATCAATGACTTGAGTGTCCTCTGATGTAGTCAATCGAGAGAGAAAGTCTACCACAACATTTTCTTTGCCCGATTTGTCAACAATGGTGATATCAATTTCCTACATTAACAAAAACCACCTTGCTAGCCTACCTAAAATCAATGGCTTGTTCATAAGGTATCTTATGGCTACATGGTCTGTATGGAAAAAGATATGATATCCTGTTATATAATGCCTGAACTTGTTAAGAGCATAGATGACTACCAACATCTCCTTCTCTGTCACTGTGTAGTTAAATTCAACTCTTTGTAGGTTCTTGCTAACAAAGGAGATTGAATTCTCATATGCTCCCTCTTTTTGCCCCAAGATAGCCCCTATAGCATAATCATATGCATTTGTGTGAATATGAAAAGGGAGTTCCCAATTAGTACCTTTGAGCATAGGGGCATGGGTTAAGGCTATTTTTAAATCAGAGAATGTTTTATCACAATCTTTTGTCCACTGGAACTCATCATCTTTAGTTAGAAGATTATACAGTGGTGCTGCCATCTTACTAAAATCTTTTATGAAGTGCCTATAGTATCCTGCATGTCCCAAGAAACTTCTAACATCTTTTTGCTTGGCAGGAATAGGAAGATTGGTAATCACCTCAATCTTGGTTGGGTCCACTTGAATTCCTTTCTGAGAGATATAGTGGCCAAGGACTACTCCTTCCTACATCATCATAAATCATTTCTCACTGTTCAGGGACAAATTATGGTCCTCACATCTCTGCAAAAATTTATTTAGGTTTTCTAATGCTTCTGCAAAATTAGCACCATAAGTAGTAAAATCATCCATGTAGATCTCCATACAATCATGTGAGATATCTGAAAATATACTAATAACTGCTCTTTGAAAGGTTGCAAGTGCATTGCATAAACCAAATGGAAGTATTGAATAGGCATAATTCCCCCAAGGACAGGTAAAAGTTGTCTTCTCTTGATCCTCAAGTGCAATTTGTATCTGATTATACCCACTGAATCCATCTAGGAAAGAAAAATACTACTTACCTGCAAGGGAATCCTATACTTGGTCTATAAAAGGAATGGGAAAATGATCCTTTTTGGTGGAAAAGTTTAGTTCTCTATAGTCAACACAAAATATCCATTTACCTCCCTTTTCAAGCACAATTACCAATGGAGACACCCATTGGTTGTCTGAGATAGGGTAGATAAATCTTGCATCCAATAACTTTTGTAGTTCCCCTTTTACAATCTCCCTCAATGCAGGGTTGATTCTCCTCTATGGTTTCCTTACTAGTGTGCAGTCATCTCTAATGTAGATCCTATGAGTACAGAGCTTGGGATCCAATCCTTTCATGTCATGGTAATCCCATGCAAATGCATGCTAATACAACTTCAAGAGGTTTGTTAGGGACAAATGCTACTCTTGACTTAGCTTGCTGTTAATATTCAAATGTTTCCCTTTTGAAACTTGTACTTGTGTGGTCAACTCAATCATGGTTGTTTCATTGATGCTTGGAAATTTTAGTTAATGTGGTAACAATGTATGAATCATGTCTGTTGTTGTAGGAAGTTCAGGTGCAGGATGAGCGGGTAGAAGTGTCTGCAATGGACATGTAGAACTGGATGATTCTTCATGCACTTCACAATGGTTCTGAATTATATGGGATAATATTTCATCTTCTTCCTAAAGTTGTATGAAAGGACTTCTTCCTATCATCATGAGTTGTGCCATTGAATTGACTTCCTCGGCCTCTTCTCCAACATGTGGCCATATGGGGTTATCCATATCATGGGATGGTTGGGCAAGAGGATAGAGAACAAGATTTTTAGTGCTTCTCCCATCAGAAATAGTCATTTCCCTTGACCAACATCCAATGTAAGCGTCTACTATAACTAACCACGATCTACCCATAATAATGGAATACCCTCCCAATGTGACTTTAGGGGAAAGGATCATGGAATTTTTTGGGTACTCCCAAGAGTCTAGAGTTACAACAAGGTCTTCTACTATACCATCTAGTTTGACAATGAAACTATCAATAAGCTACAAGACAATAGGAGTAGGTCTCATATTTGCAACATTCAGTTGTTGTAGGAAATTCTTAGTCATCACATTGATCATTTCCCCCAAATGTATTAGAGCATTCTTTATTGGGATTCCATTTATAATGAATCCTACCATAGGACTACCTGGGTTAGTGTATTTAGGAATAGTAACTTTCCCAAGCATGATATCTACCAACTGTCCCACCACATGAACGGAAGTGGGGTCTTTCTTTTTCCTCCCTGGCTTTTTGAGACATGCTTCCTTGATTTCCTTACTATATATGGGGACATATTTTATGGCTTGGAACAAAGGAATCTTAACACATATGTGTTTCAATTGATCCAGAATATCAAAGGTTGTTTCTTCCTTCTCTTCCTTTTGTTTAAAAACTTATAACCTTTGAGGAAATGGTGGGTCTTGGCCAAACTACTGAATTGGTTCAAGATTCTTAGGCACACTTGAATGAATAAGGAAATTTTGATGCTCCTCTTCTTCCACAGGAAGTTCGATGATGATAGGAGTGGAAGGATTTGGCAAAGTGGTTCCTAAACGCAAATGAATATCACTTACACTCACAACACATGTAGGAAATTGATTATGATCTGCAGAGTAGATTAGTTGTTGTTGTGGTTTGTTATTTGGGTTAGGTGTGGGTTGAGCTGGTAACTAAGTAGTTCTAGGTGTGTTATAACTTGAGCTAGTAAGAGGAGGCATTATGGTAGGCTGTTGAGGCTGTGGAGGTGGTTGCATGCAACCTGTTGCCTGGTTTGGCCATTGTTGTCCTCCCCTCCATTGGGATGTCTATTGCCAGTTTCTTGGAGGTTGTTGCCAATTCCCTTGGGATTGTTGCCATTGGGGTGGAGAGTTTTGGTAAGTGGGCCAAGTATTTGGAGGGTTGTTCCAAGGATGAGGTGGATAGCCTCCAAAGTTGGATGGGTATGGGGGTTTCCATTGTTTACCAGACGCATATGAATTGAAATAAGGCCCACTAAAAGACAATGGATTTGGTGGCATACCTTGTCTTGGAGCCCATGGTCTTCTTTGTGCAATGTAGAAAACCTAATCATCATCAACCTAAACTGACCTGAATTCTGGTGGAATCTACTTGTTGTCAATGTTGGCTACCATTTTGCATATGTAGTCCTTCTTTTGTCTACAATGGGGACAATATTCTGCCAACATTGCCTCTGCCTCCTCTTGTTTCTTCTTTGCTTGAAGAGTGTCTAGATGAGTATCCATATTGTTTATGATATCCTGCTTGAAATCTACCAGCAAATGAGTGATTTCCATCCTTGAAACTTTGTTGGTGGAGGATTTACCCATAAAGGACTGGTAACCTCTTCCTTTCTTTAGAGCCGCCCTAGAATAATTCTGACATATCTTCTTAATATCTTCCCAGGGAACTTGGGTGATATCTCCTCCTCCCATTAGGTCTAGAGCATCAATGTAGCTCTCATTGATCCCTCTAAGGAAGAGCAAATTTTTCATTGAGTGCATGATGTGGATATTTCTGTAGGAAAAATAGGAACCTTGAAATATAGTCCTCCAAACTTTCATCTTCCTTCTATTGCATCCTGAAGATATCATCTCCTCTCATATCACTGCCCCTACAATATTCTTTATACTTCTCAAGAAGTTTTGTTTTCATATCATCCCAATTCTCCACAGTATTCCTACCTAAGCTCATAAACCATCTTAATGCAGTTTCTTTCAAGGTGGTAGGAAACAATTTAAGCCTATGAGCATCAGTAGTATAGTCATAGCTTTTGCAGAGGATATCAAACTCAAACAAGAAAGTGTCAAGGTCTTATGTGACAAGCCCATAGAACTGAGGAAGAATTGAAGAAGGGATGTTCTTGAGATTATCAACTTCATCTTGATGAGTGATAGGAAATGGAAAAGATGGCTAGTTAGGTCTATTTAGATTTGCATTAGCCATATTTGCTTGATGGAGTGCCAAAGCAAATGGATTCTCAATCAGGTTTTGGGCAACTTGGTCTTTAGAGGAAGTTTTAGAATTGGTAAAATTGGGAAATGCATTAGAAAAAGGATGTTCCTCCTATTCTTCTTCATCTCTTGGCAGATTGTGAAACTCAACTAGCTGGTTATCAGGATTAGGGTCATTAGGAAGAAATCTCCCATGAGCATCTCTTCTCCTGCCTCTATGCATACAGTATTAACTCAGTATCAGCCAACTCACACAAAGAATTGGTGAAAGAATAGAAGAGCATTAATTTTCTTCAAATGAAGGGTATGCTAAGAACAAACTCCAATGATACTAAAATAAGAAATAAACTAGAAATGACTCCAAAGAACTTCCTAGTTTGACACCATCCCCGACAACGGTGCCAAAAATGTTGGCCTCCTCTAATGGTTCAATAACTAAGCCCTTAAAGCTGTAACTTAGAGATTAGACATCTGCACTAAGAAGTTATCTTGCTCATCATGAAGGTTCATTTCATTGTCAACCCAGGGACGTAAACTTGAAATGGGTCAGCACTATATGTGCACTACGACTCAACTGTAGTCATCCTTAAACTAGAAAAGAAACAATACTGAAAATAAAATGCTGGAAATAAATTAACATAAGCACTAAGCATGAATGAAAAACTACACTAAGCATCGACAACTGAACTAGAATGGATGACAAAAATAGAAATCTCAACAAACAGATAAGAAGTTACTCTGTCTGCCTTGGTTGCGGGAACAGTCACATCATAAAGTTCTGATGGTTACAGGAACAAACAACTATTGAGGCAGAAACTAGTTACTAAATAGAAAAATAACTTTTAAACTAAATGGGTGGAATTCTCACCAAGTGGGCCCACTTGAGTGAGTCTTCCTTAAGCTAACTCAGATGCAGCAAATCATAATATCATTTTATTCATTGAAAGCATGATTACATTATATCAACAATATGACTATATTACTTGAAACTAAAAATGCAAGTACAATCTCAGAACATCCAACCTTATGAAAAGGGGCATTCAACCATTATTTATAGAGGGAAAAGCTTCTAATTAACCCTAAGTAACTAGACAGTCGACTCCAACAAAATAGGAGGATGCCATTTATTGAAAGCATAGAAAAGAGAAGGAGGAAGTTATACATGCGCCAGATTTAGTCAAAATAGACTTGTCTCAACGAGGATCCATCACAACAACACTTCCTTGATTTTCTCAACTAACAAACGTGATCATTTAAAAGGTAGTTACAACTTCCATACGAGCTAGGAATTTCCCTCCATTGGAAGTTTTCCTCCATTGAGAGTTTTCCTCCATTGACCTCTTTAATGACCATCTTTTTTACTTCCTTAATAACTGACCAGCTGACATGAACTTCTTCCACTTTGCAAGATTTATTTATTTCTGCATCTTGATGTGAACCTAAATGATGACATTAGCATGCACAAAACAATTGTATATCCATAATTACCTTAAAGTAACATCCATTCAACCACATGTAAAATTAATATAGATAATTCACATAGCATGCTAATATCATCAAAAGTCACAAGGATAAGTTCATGCCCAAGGTTCATAAATTTATGGAAATAACATGGAGAGTGTCAATAACCAGGTGCCAAAGTCTATGGTATCAACAACAAATATATGATAAACCCTATCAAAATTGAGCCATTATTAGGACTCATCAGCCAACATAGATACCTATGAATGAATCAATGTAAATGAACAACATTTTAACAGATAAACACCTCTAAACACATACAAAACCTCATATGTGTGTGAAAATATTTTTTTCTTGAATGAATGATATGGTTGTTGGCCACCTCGATCCATATCTCTCTCCTTGATGATACTCTCCCTCCTCGACTAGGAGGGTAAATTATACTATCCTGCACCCACCTCATCATCCATAAAGTAGTTAGTGGACATTAGTCACATTTACATCAATTTATCATAACTAGACTAATAATCAAATGATCACAAATTAATGATAAAGTAAAATCATTTCAAACTTCTCACATCATTGAAACTGACATCTATATTTAATATGAAATTAAACATGTATATGTATTGGAATAATCAAAACATGGAAACTATATTCTATTCAAAGAATCCACATATTTAACTTACATAACCCAATTAAAAAAAATAAGTACTACAAATGCAACATGATTTAATTGTTTAAAAATGGGATGTGACATTACTTCATATTCTCGTTTACATCCTCTTTGCACGCCTATTCTTTATTTACCTTTGCTTTTGCGTTTACTTCCCACTTGTGTTAATTTTTTACCTATTTTTTTATATTTTACCTTTCACATCCTTGTGCTTATTGGTATTTGTTATTAATGATTTTATGGCCATTGCATTACCATTTTAGTTTCTTATTTAGTCAAGTATTATTTCTTATTACAGTCATATGCCTACTATGATACTTTGATTTCGTGTGTCTACATTTATTATCAAGATCTTTCTCAATAAATTTACCATAATATCATGCTTACATCTCATCCATTTTACCATTAATGAATTTTCATGATCCTACTTTGGTATATCATACTTTTAGAGCTTACATATGGACCCTACATTGACATATCATATTTTTAGAGTTACCCTTATTTTGGGAACATCATGCTTTCCCATATAACACATTGAGTTTCAATTGCCATACATTTATAGTAGGGGCATCCTGCCTCGCCCCTCATGAGATTATTCTACCTTTCCCATTTTGGGTCAACTAGCTTCGTATACATGCTTTAGCAATCATATCACACATTAGCTCTTTGCACCTTAATACTTATCTATCAAAATTTTTCCATATTGAATTTTATCTTGCATCAATACATATTTTGAGTTACATCAAGGGGCATCATGCTTTCTCCTTACATATTATGCTTACTATTGCCATATCTTACATTTGGGGCATCAATATCTTTGAACCTCACATTATCTTTCCCACATGGGACCATTAATTTAATATGAACTTCTACATTTAAATCTTATAGGATTTCACTCGTGTGACCTAGTTCACATCATAAGTAGCCATTTCACCACATTGAGGGCATACAAATTTTTGTCTTCCATACCATATTGTTTACCTACATGACCTAACCATGTTATAAGGCTTATAGTGGGGCCCTCCTCATAGTTTTGGATATATTCCATACACTTGCATCTTGATCACCACTAGGACCTAATAACCTTACTTGAACCAACACATGATCATTCTCTTGGAAACAAAGCTTGGAGAATATGTTGCTCTAGTGCCTTACATACTTACACAAATGTTCATGGCTATTAAGTGCCATAAAACCATCCTTTATTTGGACATTTTAGGAGCAACATCATATTCCTTACCATTATCTCTAGCTTACGAGAATACCACATTTATCAAGTATTGATGCCTACACGTGCTTATTATATGATGTATTCATTTATACATATTAGTTATCATTACTATATCTTACATTAGGGTCATCATGTTTCCCCTCTTTGTACCATATTATATTATCTTTCCCATGTGAGGCCATTACCTTAATACAAGCTTCCACATTTACATCTTACATTGTTGTATTTATATAACCTAATTCACACCCTAAGTAGACATTTCTTCACAATAGAAGACATAATGATTTATGTATTTCCTATCATATTGTCTACCCACATGACCTAACCACGTCTAAGGGTTATTGTTACCTAATTGTGCTTTTACCTATTCCTATGTACACATATTTCTTTGCACTTAGCCCCTACCTTATCCTTACAAATACATATACACTCGCCTTATCCATACATTTATCACATTATCTATACACCTACCTCCATATAGTCATTAACCATCTAGGTTTTACCGTTTACTCACCTAGGGTTATTTTTATAGTTGTGGGGTTGACCTTGTAGCCACAAACTTGACTCCTACCTTTTGAAAATTTAAATTCAAAATTTAGCTAACTAGTCCCCTTTATTTTCCACCCTAAGTTGACAAAAGTATTTATTTTGCAAATTTTGTTGTCATATGCTTGTATTCGAAGACATTTAGTGCATTCATTTTCACACATCAAAGAGTCAAGAGAATTGCTCACATTATAACACTTTAATTAATACACTAAAATGAGCCTACATTTGAACACGCATTTAAGAGCATATGCACGTTTGAAGAGTGATTTTTGATCATTCATATACATTTTCATAGGTTGACTTAGAGTAATGCATCCCTTACCAAATTAATGACAACCCTACCAATGTATTTATAAACATTATCAACCCTCAATTATATAGAAACAACAAAACAAACAAATATCATTTAGATGAGTTATCAAGTAGAGTTTTACATTATATAGAATTGAGTCTAGATGTAAAAGATGAATCTATGACCATGGACTTGACCCACACCTATAGATTTAATCCCATGATAGAGCACAATTCCACTACATATATCAAGACATTTTGTTGAAAAAGAAACACCAATTCCAAAACAAATATCAATTAGATTCTATTAGCTTCTAGACCAAGCAAAGCCCTCTCTCCTTCCAACAACCGATTATACCATTTCGGACCATCTCTCCCAAGTTTAGAAGATAGGGCACCTCCCCTAGGCCTGGTACTATAGCCCCTACTATACTATATAAAGGGGGGCAGTGTCTATCCAACCTTAAAAACGACCATTTGACCATATTTATTAATTAAATAAAAATAAAAATACATTATATTTTTATTTTTAATTAATTAATAAATATGGTCAAATGACCGTTTTGTATGCTACATAGACAATTCCATAGAAGGGAGGGGGGCGGTGGCTACTATGACTATAAGGTGGTGGAGGGCCAGCCTTCTTGACCCTTTCTAACCCCTCCGGTAAGGCAACGACTTTTCTTCCACTTAATTTTTCTCCTTAAACAAAATGCCACCTGTACAATCCACCCCTCAGTTCTGCCGTGTTAATTACAATAAACTGTGAACATATTATGTTTTTAATCTTTTCTACTTCAAAAATCAATTATAAATACGATGATCTCTTCATCAGGTATAAGGTGTAGGGTTTCAGTACAAACAGCTTGAAATGAATATGTCCCGTTCCTACGTTATTAATCTGATCCGTCTGGATGCAAGGAAAGAAGAGGAGGATCCAGTGTGGGTATGACAGGGATTGTTTGCAGTATGAGGAGTGTAAGGCCTGGGAGGGCAGGTAAAATTAGATTGGATGACGATCGTTTAATTTTTCCGGTCCCTCCAAGGCCTATACTCCTTCCTGCACAACCCTGTACCTCCTTCACAGTGCCATGTTACTCTTAAAATTCTGCTAATACACGGTAAGTTCTACCTTTTAAGCTTAGTGTTGTTTTCTGCAATGGGTTTAGCTTCTTTTGATGAGGAGGTTTTATTTGACTAACTTCATAATGTAATTAATGCTTATATATAAGGGTTTTGGGTATTGTTTTTAGGGTTTCTTTGGTTTTGCCAGGAGGAGCAGGGTTTTCCCAGTGAGAGTCTCTGGTAGACTTTTCTGCAATGGCTTTGTCTTCTTCTCTCGAGGAGGTTTCGCTCGACTGACTTCATGATGTGATAAATGCTTTCATATAAGGTTTTTGGGTATTGTTTTTAGGGTTTATTTGATTTTGCCAGGAGAGGCAGGTTTTTTTCAGTGATTATTCCGGCTAGTGTTTCCAGCAATGGGTTTGTCGTCCTGTTTCGAGGGGGCTCCATTTAACCAACTTCATAATGTAAAAAGTGCTTTCATACAAGGGTTTTGGGTATTGTTTTTAGGGTTTCTTTATTTTGCCAGAAGAAACAGGTTTTTTCCAGTGAGAATCATCGGTAATGTTTGGAGTTTTGGTCTATTAATTTCTGCTGCCTGATCGTTGTATTCTTTTAGTTAAAAAAAAGTCTACTGAACTAGATCTCTCTAGTGGCTGCCTTATTGCTATCGGAGGGTTTCAAGCTTTGTTAGGTTTCTGGAATATAAGATTGTCCACAATTTCTTTGAATTAATGCATCAAGCTTTCTTGCCTTTAATCTCTCCAACTTTTCTTGATATGAGGGGGTTTTATCCTGTGATCCCATGGAAGGGGGCTTCTCCTTGGATGCAAAGAAAACTTGGGGGTATTTCTATCTAATTATTGAACCAGGAATCTATAAACACAGTTGCAGCAACATGGCTAAATAGGTTTTAGGTGGGCTTAAAAAGGGTCAGCCCTGCATCACCAACAGCCTGCCGAATTAGCTGCTCGTAGACCTTCTGTTAGGGCAATGACACACCACCATCAGACTAAACACGTTATCGTTCTCCAACATATTAAAAATAGAAAATCAAATATAAATAAATAATAAATATTGGGAGGCTAAATTATAGATTCCCACACATCAAATCTAATGAAGTGAGTTTTTGATAAACTTTAAAATCCTTTTACAACAAACCAGCTTTTAACACTGTGCGTGGCTACTCACCTTCCGGCACGTACAAGGCCATCCTTCTGAACATGGGTTAAAGGAGGCTGTTGAAACAGGACAACAAATAAAAAGGTGAAAAGAAATTTCTGCAAAGCAATCACCTTAACCAAGGGTTGGGTTGAACTCTAGCCTTGTTACCTTTTGGGACTTTATATATAATGCACCATCATAGCTACTGGAAAGAAGGAAGCATGGTATCATGACATCCTTATTCCGCCTATCCATAGATGGATAAACCAGTCCATTTCCTTGCTCGGCTTTGAACATGCTGAGTCATTATAGCGCAGCTGTTCATTCACAGCTGATAGCAGGCAAAGCAGTTCAACTTATGTAAGAATGGCCCATTAAGATTTCAGATGGTTTAATGCGTGGATTTACACGGGTGTGTGTCACCATGCCTCAAGCTCCTAGCATGCACGCCTCATGATTCTTGGCTATAGTATTAGTCTTTGTCTCAAAATTGGCATTGGTGGGCTAAACACATTCAAAGCCTGTCATGGTGCAAACTATTTCCTAGAGTCCACATACTTTTGATGACTTACGCGATTTATAACTAAAGCCAAAAGTATAGTAGTTTGAGTCTATACCACATAGGAAAATTAAAAGATATATTTTTTAGAGTTTGTGAGGATTGTGGTTGCAACTTCTAAATTTAATTTTGCAATCTAATATTCCACTCGCTTGCACCAAATTGCCAACTACCTTCGTCTTGTAATATTGGTTACCTCGTGCTAACAAGGATAACCATAAAACTTGTTTTCCCTTTCATTTTTGTACTTAATTTTCAAACACTTGCCTTCTCGTAATCCAAAGCTCTTTTCAACCATTGCTTTTTCAAACACCATTGCAAGAGCTTGAGATTGATTCATTGCATATAATGCCTTAAACTTGTTAGGAGGGTGCTTCACGTGTCTTCATAGTGAGGTTGTGGGATCAGCTAATGAATGCTTTAATCAACCATTTCATCACTTGAATTAAAAAATTCTAAATAGGTACTTAGAATTCTGCACCTCACATCTATAAGAAACTCTTTATGTTCCAAATTCATATTGCCTATAGATTTCCCAAACTTTGAGTCTTACTTTTGACTTAAAATGTTGAAATCAAGAACTAGATCTCTGATATTTGTCTAAAACCTTAGGGTAGATGGATTAAATGTGAAAAAATTAGATGTGGAAATGGCTTAAAAATTGGAATGTGAAGAAATTAGGGTAAAACTTTATCTAGATCTCTATTGTTAATTTAAAACCCTAGGGTAAATGGATTAAATGGGAAAAACTAGTTATAAATTCTAACCTTAGGTTGTTAGATGTGGATGGCTAAAAATCTGAAATGTGAAGAAATAAGGGTAAACATTTAGGTAAAAATTAATAAAAAAATATTAAAACCATTGATGCCCTTGATGAAAAATTGACTATGAAACTTTGTAAGAACATTAAAACTCCACTTATTATTAGTTTAGAAAAACTATGGGATTATGGGATTGGTATATGGAGAATTGGACCTTGATCCTTTCGGGTTAGAAGTCTAAAAGTCTTGAAAATCCTTGCATCTAGTTATTCAAAAAGAAAAATCAACAAAAATTTACAAGTATTTTACTTAACATAAGCTAATGTTGCATGGTTTTCCTAGACCAAGGTACTTCCAACTTTGAGAACCTAAAGTCTCAACCTCCTAGAGAACCTTGTGAACTTTTGTAAATGAACAAAATACTAAAGTAAATTTTATATAGGATTCA